>JAODAL010031873.1:0-47814 GCA_025379985.1 Phyllomedusa bahiana | reverse complement strand
TGGCCTTTCCACGTCAAACAGTGCGGCAAGTTTTCAATTTTAGGTCAATATTTATTTGTCAAACTTGAGAAATGTGTTTTCGGGGTTCAGGAGGTACCTTTCCTGGGATATATTTTGATTCTTGATTGGGTTCATCCGTCCTCCCTGAAAGCCTTACAGCGGTTCCTAGGTTTCGCTAATTATTATCGAAAATTCATTCAAAATCTTTCTGTGCTCGTCGGCCATTAACTGATATGACTAAAAAGGGAGTAAACATCAGCAAATGGCAACCCGAGGCCTTAGAGGCATTTGAGAAACTTAAGCAGTGTTTTATCGCAGCCCCGGTGCTGGTTCAAGCTGACCATACCAAGCCCATCATTGTGGAGGTAGACGCTTCTGAGTTTGGAGTAGGGGCAGTTCTGTCTCCGGGGTCAGCTGCTCTGACTAATCTCCACCTTCCCCGCAGAGAGAAATTATGATGCGGGGAACCGAGAATTGTTGGCTATTAAATGGGCTTTCGAGGAATGGCGCCACTTCCTTGAAGGTGCCCAGCACCAAGTCACGGTCCTAACTGACCATAAGAACCTGACCTTCTTAGAAAATGGTAAGAGGTTGAACCCTCGTCAGGCACGTTGGGCATTGTTCTTCACTGACTTTAACTTTGTGGTTACCTATAGACCAGGTTCTAAGAATGTTAAAGCTGACGCATTGTCAAGAAGTTTCTGTGCCAGTCACTCATCACGGGATGATCCGGTGTCCATTTTACCCAAAGAGACGTTGGTCTCAGTTATTTCCCCCGACTTGACCACCGGGACCAAGATCCACCAGGAGATGAGACCTGTTAATTGTCCCGTTTCTAAAGTCTTTGTTCCTACCCAGTTTCGGTTACCTTTATTAAAATAATTACATGATTCTGTATTAACTGGACATCCCGGGGGGCCGGTACTCAGAAACTTATTTCACGAAATTATTGGTGGCCAGCTTTGTCTCGTGATGTGGGAACCTATGTTACAGCCTGCAACAGCTGTGCTCGGGCAAAGGTTCCCAGAACTCCCCTCCTGGTGAACTTTGCCCTCTGCCTATACCGGACCGGCATGACTCACATCTCCATGATTTTATGACTGATCTTTCTACATCTGAGGGTAAGACTGTCATTTGGGTGGTTGTGGATCATTTTAGTAAGATGTGCCATCTGATTCCATTAAAAGCGTTGCCGTCGGCCAAAAAGCTGGCCGAGCTATTCATTAAACATATCATTAAACTACATGGGCTACCTGAGAATATTGTTTCTGACAGAGGAGTTCAATTTGTCTCCTGTTTCTGGAGAGCTCTCTGTAAGGCTCTGGGTATCACTCGTCCTTCTCCTCTGCCTTTCACCCTGAGACTAATGGGCAGACGGAGAGAGTGAATCAAACAGTTACGCAGAAGCTCCGGTGTTTTGTCTCCGATCAGCAGGGAGACTGGGTTAAATTCTTACCTTTGGTCGAATTCGTGATAAATAATCAGGATAGCAGTTCATCTGGTGTGTCGCCATTTTTCTGCAACTATGGCTTCCACCCTAGACACTCATCATGGTCCGGCGTTACTTCTGATCACAGTGGGGTAGATGCTATCATTAACAATCTGTGCACAGTCTGGGCCCAAGTTCAGAAGAACTTGGTGAATGCCCAGAGCATCCAGAAGGAAATAATGATAAGAGACGTCTTTTGTTCTGAAGGTTTTAATGTTGGGATTAAGGTGTGGTTGTCTACCCTAAATCTTCGTCTAAAGGTCCCTTCGGGTAAGCTGGCACCACGCTTTGTGGGTCCCTATACCAGTCTGGAGCGAATTAATTCTGTGACGTACCGCCTAAAATTACCCTCTGGTTTCCGGGTAAATAATGTGTTCCACTGCTCGCTTCTGAAAAGTACATGCCTTCTGTTACTCCACCTCCAAACCTCCTCCTCCAGTTGAAGTTAAGGGGGAGTTGGTGTATGAGGTTGCTCAAATCGTGGATTCACGTAAAGTGCAAAACTCGTTACAGTACCTAGTGCACTGGAAGGGATACGGTCCTGAGGAGAGGTCGTTGGTTCCGGCTAGCTCCATACATGCTAAGGCCCATATTAGGGATTTCCACGAAGCTCATCCAGAGACACCCAAACCAGGGGAGGGTCCGGTGGCCACTCCTAAAAGGGGGGGTACTGTCACACGTCCAGGCAGGCAGCCGTCTGTTTGTATGCGGCAATGCCCGGTAAGGGTTAAACCCTCTGCTTTGGCCCACCCCCGGGGAGAATGCCGGGGAGCTCGGGATGCACCTGCAGCCTCTCCCAGCAAGGGGTGTGTCGGTCGGTCCAATCGGAGGGCCCGGACGCTGCACCAATAAGTTGCTGGGGCGGTGTCCGGGAGTATCAATTACACTGGCTCAGACCTCTCAGGCCTTGCCTGTGATAGTTTTCCCCTGTTGTTCCCTGTGACTATTTTGTATTGATTCCTTTGTTTTTGACCTCGGCTTGTCTTGACTACAATTTGTCTTCCGTTTATGTACTTCGCTCCCGCTCGTGTTTGACCCTCGGCTTGTTTTCAGTTTATTCTTCAGTTTCTGATTGTGGCTTTGGCGTTCTCGACTGGTATCGACCTGGACCGTTTGACGCGTTTTCCCTGACGACCCTGCACTTAGCAGCATAGGGACTGTTGTCCAGTTGGGGTCTGCCACCTAGGGCAGCACGCCAAGTAGGCAGGGACAGTGGGCTAGGTGGCAGTCAGGGCCCACTGCACCTCCTCTGACGTGACAACAACAACCAATTCACGGAAAACATCATTAACCAGGTTCTGGAACACCCCAGGAGCATTACACAACCCGAACGGCATCACCAGATACTCAAAATGACCTTCAGAAGTGTTAAACACGGTTTTCCACTCATCCTCTTCTCGGATACGGATGAGGTTATAGGCCCCTCTAAGGTCCAACTTGGAAAACCACTTTGCTCCCTGGATATGGTTAAACAGATCAGGGATCAAGGGTAAAGGGTATTGGTTTTCTAGTGTTATTTTATTCAGTTCACGGTAATCTATGCATGGATGGAGGCCTCCAATCTTTTTTCCTACAAAGAAAATCCCTGCACCCATGGGAGACACCGAAGGTTGGATATACCTCTTCTGTAAGCTTTCTACAATATATTGTTTCATTGCTAGTCTCTCTGGATCAGACAGATTATATATCCTCCCCTTGGGAAACCTCACATCGGGCAATAGGTCAATGGCACAGTTGTAAGATCTATGAGGGGGTAGTATCTCCCATTGTTTCTGAGAAAATACTGCAGCAAAGTCACAGATAAAAACAGGAATCTGCTTCACCTCAGTATTGCCCAGTATGGTAGGGAGACATCTGTCAACATACCGTTGTCCCCACTTGACTAATTCACCGGAATTCCAGTCAAACATTGGGTTATGTTTCTGAAGCCAGAGCAGCCCCAACACCACATCAGCGGGCAGCCTCTCCATGATAAATAGAAAACACTTTTCAGTATGTATGGATCCAACCACCATCTCCAGCTCAGGAGTACAATGTTGGATTGTGCCCCGAGCTAGTGGAGTGGAGTCAATAGCCACAACCCGTAGAGACTCAGATAGCGGTCTCCGAGGTAGGCCTAGACGTTTGGCGAAAGACGCATCAACAAAATTAGAGGCTGATCCAGAATCCACAAATGCACTCCCAGAACCAGACAGCAACAAGTATGAAATCTTAACAGGTAGCAGCAACTTTTTGGATATAATAGGAAATACCTGCTCGCGTAGGTGATCTTCCTGCTAACCACCTAGGCGCTGGAGTTTTTCTTGGCTGGTCTTCCGTTTGGAGCACTCCCGAATGCCGTGTTCATCTTCGCCACGGTACAAGCACAACCGCTGGGTGCGACGAGAAGTCCTACAGTCACTAGCAGCAGTCGTGGAAGAAGCCCCCACTTGCCTGGGCTCCTCTGGGTTAAACTCGGAAACAAGGGGTTTATAGATGACCATGGTGTGGACCACCGGAGAGCAAACCTTTTCCCGACGTCGCTCCCTAAAACTTCTGTCCAGACGAATGGCAAGTGCCATGGCCTCATCTAAAGTACCAGGGGTAGGGTAAGCCTCCAATAAATCCTTCACATGGAGTTTTTCTGGCCTGGTCTTCCGTTTGGAGCACTCCCGAATGCCGTGTTCATCTTCGCCACAGTAGAAGCACAACCCCTGGGTGCGACGAGTAGTCCTACAGTCACTAGCAGCAGTCGCGGAAGAAGCCCCCACTTGCATGGGCTCCTCTGGGTTTAAATCGGAAACAACGGGTTTAGAGATGACCATGGTGTGGACCATCGGAGAGGAAACCTTTTCCCGATGTCTCTCCCTAAAACGTCTGTCCAGACGATTGGCTAGTGCCATGGCCTCATCTAAAGTACCAGGGGTAGGGTAAGCCACCAATAAATCCTTCACATGGTCAGCTAACCCTAATCTAAACTGGCATCTGAGAGCTGGGTCGTTCCACCCAGACGGAATGCACCAGCGATGAAATTCAGAGCAAAATTCCTCCACCGTCTTTTTACGCTGCCTCAAGGTGGTCAGCTGAGCCTCGGCCACAGCTTCCCTATCCGGGTCATCAAAAAGTACTCCTAAAGCGGCAAAGAACCTGTCCACATAAGACAGTTCAGGCGAATCAGGCGGTAATGAAAATGCCCACTCCTGGGAGGAACCCTGAAGTAGGGACATAACCATTCCCACTCTTTGCTCTTCATTGCCCGAGGTACGTTGACGGAGCCTAAAATACAGGCGACATCCCTCTCTAAATGCCAAAAAGGCCTTCCTGTTGCCTGAGAACCTGTCAGGCAACTGGATAGGGGGCTCCACAGGAGGGAAAGGTAGTGCAGGGACACTCTGCCTTGGGGTAGATTCCTGATGTTCTACCCTCAGCGCCAGATCTTGGACTGCCTGGATAACCCCCTGCATCTGCTCTACCATAGCTGTCATGGGGTTCATAGTGGGGAAGAGCAGTAACGGTTCTGGCTTGCGATAATGTCACATCAAGGGAGGTACAGTGAGCCCTGACTGGAACCCAGCCCATTGTCCCTGCCTACTTGACGTGCTGCCCTAGGTGGCAGATGGCAACTGGGCAACAGTCCCTGCGCTGCTAAAGTGCTGGGGCCATTAGGAGGAGGAATAGACAGACAGTTCGGGTCAATACCAAAATGGGAACGCCAAAGCCACAAATCAGAACCAGAGGGATAAACGTAAACAAGCCGGGGTAAAAAGCCAAATGGGAGCGATTTACAAAATCAGAACACAAGCCGGAGTCAGGAGAACAAGCCGAGGTCAGCTACACAGGTAAGCAGACAACAAACAATAGCACAGTAATAGGCAGCCAGGAAAATATCGCAGGCGCAGCACTTAGCTAGCAGGGAGTATAAATGTGATCCCCAGATACCGCCACTGTAGCTGATTGGAGCGGCCTTCGGGTCCTCCCATTGGCTGCTGCGACACGCCCCCTGTCAGAAGTGGCTGGACCTCTGTCACTCACACAGCTCCCAGCAGACTGTCTATACGAGTGGGGTCGCTGATCAGCTGCTGCAGACTCTTCCTTCCTGCAAGCCGAGCGCTGCCCAGCCCTGACAAATGGCCTGAGCTTGCTCGACACGTCATAGAAGTTTTATTATGCCCAGCAATCATCGTTATCTCGGAACGCACATTCAGCACAGCTGGCGGGTTGATAACTGACAAAAGTATTCATCTTTCCCCTGATAATGTGAATCTTTTGACTTATAAAAATGAATCAAGCGTGGATCTCTGACCATTTTGTTGCCCTTGTTGCCGATGTCACTGACCAATAAACTGTAGCACATCTTCTTGACAATGTGAAATACACATTTAAACTACACTACATGTCATGTCTGTAGTTCCTGTGCCTGCTCCTTCTACAAATTCTATTATACTGTTGCCAACCACTAAATTTACCAGTTTACGGCTGAATTTATTTTGAAATATGCACCTGTTTGACCTTAATGTGCACTGCATACACCTCTTACTCCTCCTCCTTGTAGCCTTACAAATTTTTATTTTTTAAATGCCTCCACTTGTACTACCACCAAATCTACTGTTATCCTGACATCCTGTTATCCAGCGACAGCCCAAAAACATCACTGCTCTAGAGGAGATCTGCTTGGAGGAATGGACCAACATACCAGCAATAGGGTGTGCCAACCTTGTGAAGACGTACAGAAAATGTTTGACCTCTTTCATTGCCAACAAAGGATATATAACAATTGAGATAAACTTTTGCTATTGACCTAATACTTGTTTTCCACCATAATGTGCAAATGCAAATAAATTCTTTCCAAATCAGACAATATGATTTTCTGGATTTGTTTTCTCATTTTGTCTCTCATAGTTGAGGTCGACCTATGATGTCAATTACAAGCCTCTCTCATCTTTTTAAGTGGGAGAACTTGCACAATTTTTGGCTGGCTAAATACTTTTTTTCCCCACTGTATATGTGGAACACAATAACACACTGGTATAGTTCAGCATTATGTGGACATAAAATCTGTTAATATTACACTTTTTGGCGTTGAGTAAGATTTAGCAAGAGAGAAGACTCTATTTCCTGGACATAGATCTACATGACAATAACACACAATATATTTGAAGGGTATTTCACCCCCCAAACTGCCAAAAATGAACCTTTCTCCACTCAGTATCATTTTCAACAACCAACCACTATTTAAAATACATTACTTTGTATAGGAGATTTGGAGACGGTACGTTATACAATTACTGAACCCTCAAAGCTGCAAAAATGAACTTTTCTGCACTCAGACTAATTTTTAGCAACCAACCACTATTTAGAATATATTTGTTTGTATAGGAGATTTGGAGATGGTGTGTTATACATTTACTGAACCCCCAAAACTGCAAAAATTTATTTTTCTTCAACCAGAATAATTTACAACCACAATTTCACATACATTTCTTTCTATGGGAGATTGGGTAAAGGTCTGTTATGCAAGAACTCTACCCCCAAAAGTTTACAAATTAAATTTTGTTCTATACGAATAGTTTGCAGCAAGCAACCAGTATTTGAAATAGAGTTCTTTCTATAGGAGATTTGCTAACGGTGTCTTCTGCACTAGCTGTACCCACAAAACAGCAAAAATTAACTTTTCGGGCCCTCAAGAAAACTTTCAAGGTCCAAACAGTATTTGAAATAGATTTGTTTTTATGGAACATTTGTTAACAGTCTCTTATGGAAGAACTCTGTTTCAAACAGTGGAAAAATAAAGTTTTCTTCTTGAATGCCAAATATTTGCTGCAAGCAAATAGTATTTCAAATAGATTACTTTCTATGGAATATCTGTTAATGGTGTCTTAAAGAAGAAAACTGGCAGCAACACTGTGACACAGAACTCTTCTTGAATCGCTATCATTTTCAACTAGTAAAATAGGATTAGAAATATAATTTTTTCTATGGAATATCTGTAGAATGGGGTCTTATAGAAGAACCCTGGCAGCAAGACAGCAAATCACAAGTGTTGTTAAATCTATATAATTTGCAACTAGCAAATAGGATTAGAAACAGAATTTTTTTCTATGGAATACCTGTAGAATATGGTCTTATGGAAGAACCCTGACAGCAAGACAGCAAATCACATACAATTACTGACCCTTTCAAACTGCAAAAATTCATTCTTCTTCAATCAGAATAATTTACAGCAAACAACCACAATTTCACATACATTTCTTTCTATGGCAGATGGGGTAAAAGTCTGTTATGCAAGAACTGTACCCTCAAAAGTTGAAAAATTAAGTTTTCTTCTATACGAATAGTTTGCAGCAAGCAACCAGTATTTGAAATAGAGTTCTTTCTATAGGAGATTTACTAACGGTGTCTTCTGCACTAGCTGTAACCACAAAACAGCAAAAATCATCTTTTTGGGCCCTAAACAAAATTTGCAGAAGTGCTATCAGTGTCTTCTCCACTGGCTGTACCCCCAAAACATCAGACATACACTTTTGGGCACTCAGATTGAAGATGTGAAAGATGCAGGCAGCAATTTAAAACTCCCTAACTTTTGCTAATTCCCTAAGATTACTGCCCCCCGTTAATTAATCTAACTAGCAGCTTTTGCTTTCTAAAATGGCTGTGAAATGGGGTGACTGCTTGCTTTCAATCATGCAGACACAGAGAGCAGTGTGTTCAGTACAGAGCTTGAACTGGAAATGGCATTCAACAGGAAATACAGTGTAATACATAGAACAGGGTCATGTGATTTCAGCAGCCAATGAGATCCCTGCACCCTCACTGGTGACTTTTTGGACACTTCTGTATTTTCTACACTGATTGGATGGCGCAAAAAGTAAAGGAAGCAGCTCAAAGTGAAAATGGAGTGGAAAACCACTGGAGGACCCTCAGACAATTGATCAACGTAAATATTAGCAATTATACATAACAAAAATCACTGGAAAAATACGTAAAACTTAACTTTTACTAAGTAAGTCTAAAAACATGACTAAGTACAAATGTCATGTCACAGAGATACATAAAAAACACAACTGCGAGATGTCCAAAAATTGGCGGTGCTACGTCAGTTTTTAGGCACATTAAATAAGTGTAAAGTGCACCAGAAAGTCCCACCCTTTCAAAAATCTGGTGGCAGTTATACCTTGCATAGTAAACATAATGCGCCTAAAAATGATGCACTGTGCACCTCCATAATGAAATGCGCCTATTGAGGCACATAGCACATCATTACAAGTGTATATGTGTAACGGATGCCCTCATCCCGGGTCGCAGCCGCATCCGTGCCCTGCTGCCGAGCAGCATGTCGGGTCGAGGGCGCGCTCATTCCCAGGCATGTTCCCCTGTAGACTTACCCGGCCACGCTCCTGCTGCAGCCTCTGTCCCGCGGCGCGCACGGCCCTGCTTCCTAGGGCACACGCATGCCAGCAGTGTTAAATTTAAAGGGCCAGCGCACTGGTAATTGGCTATTGCCGGCCGCTGCCCCTATTTAATCCTGCCTCTTCCTGGTTACCCTGTCGGATCTTTAGTGTCATTAGCCTACTGAGAAAGCGTTCCTGAAGTCTTGTTTATCCTCGACCATGAATCTTGCCGCCTGTCCTGACCTTCCTGCTTTTCCTTGACCACGAATCTTGCCGCCTGTCCTGACCTTCCTGCTTATCCTCGACCACGAACCTCTGCTGCCTGTCCTGACCTTACCACCTGTCCCCGACTACGTCTACGCCTTACGATTTTGTACCATGCTACACCTCGGCTACCTCCGCAAACAAGTCACATCAGCGGTAGCGACCTGGTAGACTCCCACCGCAGCTAGTTCATCCCACTTTGTGGCGGGCTCTGGTGAAAACCAGGAACTACTTATATTCCACTCCCTGGCGTTGCTTACACCATCGCTTGCGGTGGTCCAGAGGATCCACTACCGTTGCCTGTGACAGTAAGATCCGGCCATGGATCCCGCCAAGGTGCCTCTGCCTAGCGTCGCTGACCTAACCACCATCGTGGCGCAGCAATCTCAGCAGATCACCCGGCAGGCCCAGCAGTTCAGCCATCTCTCTGCATGATGCAGCAGTGCCTGGTCACCCAGCAGTAACAACCCGCTTTTGTGGCATCCGCTGCACCTTCGGCTTCCACACCGGCCACTGGCTCCATCTGTCCATGCCCTCTAAGTTTGATGGGTACTCCAAGGCTTGCAGGGGCTTTATCACTCAATGCTTGCTGCACATCGAGTTGATGGGGAACCAATTCCCTACTGAGAGGTCGAAGATCGCATTCGTGGTCAGCCTTCTTTCCAGGAAAGCCCTGGCCTGGGCTACCCCTCTGTGGGACAGAGACAATCCGGTCACGGCTACCTTCGCCGCTTTCCTCTCCGAGTTCCGCAGAGTGTTTGAGGAACCTGCCCGAGCCTCTTCTGCCGAAACTGCCTTACTGAGTCTACGCCAAGGAAACGCCTCAGTGGGCTACTACGTGGTCCAGTTTCGCACTCTGGCCTCGGAGCTATCATGGAACGATGCGACATTAGCCGCCACCTTTAAGAAAGGCCTCTCCAGCCAGTTCAAGGATGCCTTATCCACCCGTGATCCCCCTCTCTCCTTGAGTGACCTTATCTCCTTGGCCACTCGGATTGATATCCTTTTTTCCGAACGGCGAGAAGAGCCCCGCCATGAACGCGAACCTGCCAGGGGTCGCCGTTTTCCCCGCTTAGCTCCTGTATTCCAGAGGCCACCTCAGTTGTCCTCCTGCCGGCTATGGAGGAACCCATGCAAGTGGGCAGAGCTTGTTTGACTCCACAGGAGCTGACCCGGCGGCGTGAAGAAGAACTATGCCTCTATTGTGCCAGCCCCGAACATTTCCGCTGGGGCTGCCCACTTCGTTCTCAGCATCCAAGAAATGCACACACCTAGGATACGTGGGAGAGGCATTCCTAGGTGAGAGCAAGTCCTCTCCTCGTTTGACCATGCCCGTGCTTGTCGGATCTGGACCTGGAGTTCAATTCCAAGTTTCCGCCTTCTTGGACTCCAGTTCGGCTGGAAATTTCGTGGATGCTGCCTTGGTGTCTAGATACAACCTCCCCGTGGTCCATCTGGAAAAGCCTCTTGTCATCTCCTCTGTCAGTGGGGAGATCTCCGTGACCGACCCAAAGTCCCGTACTGGGGCCCTTGCTCCTTCAGGTAGGGGCACTTCATAAGGAGAAACTGGTGATTTATGTGCTCCCTTGGTCCTCCTCGTCTGTCCTTCTGGGTCTTCCGTGGCTGCAGGGGCACGCCCCTGTGCTCATCTGGGAAACGGGTGAAGTCCTACGTTGGGGCCAAGGATGTCGATCTCGCTGTTTGGTGGCATCCCGCCTGGTGCTTCCCGCTTCTTCGATACCACCCACATCTTTGGCAGGCATCTGCATCGCCCTTACGACTGCCCGATTGATCTGCTGCCCGGCACCTCTCCGCCTCGGGGCCGAGTCTACCTGCTGTCAGTACCCGAGACGCAGGCTATGTAGGCCTACATTAATAAAAATCTCCAGAAGGGATTAATTCGGAAGTCTTCCTCTCCTGTCGGGGCTGCATTCTTCTTCGTAGAGAAGAATGATGGCTCCCTACGGCCATGCATCGATTACTGAGGGCTCAACAAGAATACCATTAAGAATTGGTATCCCCTGCCTTTAATTACTGAGCTCTTCGACCGGCTTTGGGGAGCCAGGATATTTTCTAAATTGGATCCCCCTCTCATTCGTATACGACAGGGGGACGAATGGAAGACTGCTTTTAACACCCGCAATGGGCACTTCGAGTACCTAGTGATGCCCTTTGGTCTCTGCAACGCTCCAGCAGTTTTCCAGGAGTTCTTCAATGACATTTTACAGGACCTCCTATATTCCTGTGTCGTTGTCTATCTGGACGACATTCTAAGTTTCTCCCCCGATCCGGAATCCCACATAATCCATGTACAACAGATCCTCCGGCGTTTGAGAGCTAACCGCCTCTATGCCAAGCTCAAAAAATGTCTGTTCCATTAGCAAAGTCTTCCATTCCTCGGCTACATTATTTTGGACAAGCGCCTGCAGATGGATCCTGCCAAATTGTCTGCCGTCCTGCAGTGGCCAAGACCCATGGGCCTCCAAGCCATACAAAGATTCCTGGGCTCACCAACTATTATAGACAGTTTGTGCCGCACTTCTCCTCACTAGTGTCTCCTATAGTTGGCTTTAACCAAAAAGGGTTTGTAAACCAAAGTTATGGCCACCAGCTGCGGAAGAAGCTTTCCTCAAGCTGAAGTCTGCGTTCGCCTCCGCCCCGGTACTCACACGGCTGGACACAGAAAAACCCTTATTTTTGCACGTCGATGCCTCCTCGGTGGGAGCCGGAGCCGGAAGCTGCTTTCTCAAAAGGGTCCCAAAGGCAAGACCCTCACATGTGTTTTTTTCTCAAAACCTTCTCCTCTGCTGAGAGAAATTACCTATCGGGGGGACCGAGAATTACTGGGCCTCAAGCTAGTCCCCAGAGAAATGGCGCTATCTCCTGGAGGGGGCTCAAAACCCGGTCAATATTTACAACCGACCACAAGAACCTCCTCTACCTCCAGACAGCCCAGCGTCTAAATCCACGGCAGGCTCGATGGTCCTTTTTCTTTTCCCGATTCAATTTTCTGATTAATTTCCGCCCCACGGAGAAAAAACGTGAAGGCCGATGCCCTCTCCCATGCCTCTGCTTGGGAGGAGACGAACCAGCACGACGGCATATCATCCCCCCCGAAAGGCTAAATCTCTGCTGCCCCATAGAGTTGCAGCGAATTCCCTCCGGCAAGGGCTTATGTGCGCCCGGCTCTACGGAAGAAAATACTGCATTGGGGATATTGGCTCGGTTGGGGACACCCAGGAGTTGAAGAAATCTTACTCTCTTATCTCCCATTTCTATTGGTTTGGGCCCAGTCTGGCCAGACGTTTGTATATTCGTGGAGTCGTGAACTTCATGTGCCCGCAACAAGTCTTCCCATCTCAAACCGGCAGGTCTGCTGCAGCCACTGCCTATTCCCGATTGTCCCTGGACCCACGTGGCCATGGATTTTATTACTGACAACCCGCCTTCTTCTGGTAATACCGTGATCTGGGTAGTCACGGATCGCTTTTCCAAGATGTCCCATTTCGTCCCTCTGCCAGGTCTACCCTCTGCTCCTCGTTTGGCCAGCATATTTTTTCAGCATATTTTTCGGCTATATGGGCTGCCCCGCCATATAGTCTTTGACCGGGGGGTCCAATTTGTTTCTAGGTTCTGGCGCTCCCTCTGTAACCAGCTACAAGTAAAATTGGATTTCTCCTCGGCCTATCACCCTCAGACCAACGGGCAGGTGGAGAGGGTTAACCAGATACTGGGCACCTATCTGCGGCACTTTGTTTCTGCTCGTCAGGACGACTGGGACAATCTGTTACCTTGGGGAGAATTTTCATATAATTCGTTAGACTCCCAGTCTGCTGGTTCTGCCCCCTTTTTGATTGTCTATGGGCAACATCCACGCCCACCCCTCCCCCTCTCTGTGCTCTCTGAGGTCCCGGCTGTGGAAGATTTGGTCCAGAACTTAACTGCCTTTTGGAACCAGACACGCCAATCTCTACTCCGGGCTTCCGCTCGTAAGAAGATACAAGCTGACAGAAAGCGAAGATCTCCTCCCATATTCTCTCCTGGTGACAAGGTGTGGTTGTCGGCGAAGTATATCCGTCTCAAGATCCCTGGCTATAAGCTTGGTCCCCGGTTCTTGGGACCGTTTGAGGTGCTAAAGCGCCTAAACCCAGTGGCATACAAGCTCTGCCTTCCTCCAACTATGCAGGTCCCGAACTCCTTCCATGTCTCTCTTCTGAAGCTGGTCTTCCTAAATCGTTTTTCTCAGAAAGTTGTTCCTCCCACTACTGAGGCTGACGTCACCAATGTCTTTACGGTAAAGGAAATTCTGGACATGAAAATGGTCAGAGAGAATCGTCTTTTCCTCAGTGACTGGAAGGGGTTCGGACCCGAAGAAAGGTCCTGGGAACCAGAAGACAATATTCTGGACCATAAGGTTATCCGGAGATTCCTTCAAGCCAGAAAGAGGGAGGGGGCAAAAGGGGGGTGGATCTGTCACGGATGCCCCTGCAACCCTAATCCCAGGTCACAGGCGCATCCATGCCCCGCTGCCGAGTGGCGCCGCGACCCGCATGTCGGGTCGCGGGCGCGCTCATTCCCCGATCTATCCCCCTGTGTACTTACCCGGCCACCCTCCTGCTGCTGCCTCTGTCCCGCGGCGCGCGGCCCAACTCCCTAGGACGCGCTCGCGCCGGCAGTGTTAAATTTAAAGGGCCAGCGCACCGGTAATTGGCTATTGCCGGCCGCTGCCCCTATTTAAGCCTGCCTCTTCCTGGTTGCCATGCCGGATCTTTAGTACCATTAACCTACTGGGAAAACGTTCCTGAAGTCTTGTCTATTACGTGTACCGTACCATTTGCCTCCGTTCCTTCGACCACGAATCTTGCCGCCTGTCCTGACCTTCCTGCTTGTCCTCGACCACGAACCTCTGCCGCCTGTCCTGACCTTACCACCTGTCCCCGACTATGTCTAAGCCTTACGATTTTGTACCACGCTACACCTAGGCTGCCTCCGCAAGCAAGTCACGTCAGGGTAGCGACCTGGTAGACTCCCGCCGCAGCAAGTCCATCCAGCTTTGCAGCAGGCTCTGGTGAAAACCGGGACCTACTTAGATTCTGCTCCCTGGCGTGGCGTACGCCGTAGCTTGCGGTGGTCCAGAGGATCCACTACCGTTGCCCGTGACCACATGTGTGAGGCGCATTACAATGTGTCATTCTCGGCATATAATGCGCCTAATTTTGCTGTACGACAGTTCATTAACATCCAAAATATGGCGTCAAAAGCAGTTTTAGTGCAATAAAGACCAAAAAACTTGCATTGCCGTGTTGGGAAATGTCCCCCATAATGACCAGAAAAATACAGTGAGAGAGGGTACAGCTATCTATCAACCCTACTATAAACGTATTCCTTTGTATATAGCAGAGAACCGCTCTAAACTGCATATGTTTCATACATAGGGGCCCAGGGATAATCTTAGACATTTCCCACTCCCTCCATCTGTCTCCCCCATCTTATTTTACTAATGAGCACATTGTGTTTCAGCATGTCCTTGTGCTTTAATTTTAGATGCTGTTCTCTCGCCGGTTTCAGAATATTAATACAGTAGTCCAGATTCATATTCAGTTTCTTTTCTCATACCTTATTTTAAGGGAAAAAAATCACACTTTTCTGATTTTCCTTACCCAGTGCAGACAAAGTACTGCAGTTACTTTTACCAATGTATCAAGTTTAAAAATTGTTTGCCAGTTTTGAGATTTGATTCCACTACCTTGAGTAAAGTAATCCCACTATCGATCTCTAAAATGAAATCTTGGTAAATCAATTTGTTATGGAATTTTTCAAATAAAAAAAAGAACAAACAAGTTATTCGCTCTTCAGTTAATATTGTCCACGGAAGATGAGACAAGATTCATTTCTGATCTAAAAATTGACACTTTATGTAAGAAGCTATATACATATAGAGAAGCAGAAGGAATGCATTTTAGTAACAAATCACTTAACGCCAATGTGTATTCTTTAAAGAATCATAACCTTAGAAATATCCAAAAACATTTTATTAGCATCAAAAAGTACAAATGTTAATTTTGTATCTGTGAATTATTAGCAATATTCTTAAAAAATCCTGTATTTCTTTGTGCAAATTATAGACATAGCAAAGACTTTACAGTAATATCAAGGCTTTCTGTATTATCTGTTCCTAGATCACAACAAAAGCCATTGATAAGCATTGAAAAAGTTTACATAGCTTTCTGTACGGTGATATCATAGTAAACATCTGCCATTTCTATCTTTGGTACATCCGTATATCTAGTCATAGCAACCCTTGAAATGGCACTAAGGAGGTGTTGCGTTACCTGACTTAAACCTTGTTTCTGTATTGCTCAGTTTTGTATTGCTCCCTCTTGCCTTGGTGGTTCCACTCTCAAAAGAGTAAAGCTATAGAATAAGATATTTAACCTTCCCCAAGTGTTTATATCTGATCTGCACATTTTTGGTTCTGTGTATTGAAAGGGCCAACAAGTAATTTTGAAGATCATTCCCTCTTCAAACAGATTCTCATGGTCTTGTCAGTGGTCCAGTCATAATCCTACATGGTGGAATTTGGTAAAATCATTTTCTTCTGAAGCTTATGAATGTCCGTAATCCAACTCCATAGGAAGCCAAAAGGGAGTTCTTTTTGGGGGGACATCTGTACATGAGGAGATTTTCAAAGCCAAGTTTTCTCTTACTAAAGGCTTCCATGAACCTTATCTGCAACCTGTTCAAACCCAATTCTCAAGTTACCAATATTGTGATGACTTATTTGTTATTTTGTTGTTTTTAATATCTTTTAAAATGGGACAATAAAAGTTTATTACTTTTAAAAAAAAATTCAAGTGCTGTAAGAATCTGTTTCTATTTTTGTATCCTGGATTTGCACCTGTGGCCGGGTGACTCCCTCTGTGCACTGGAGACCAGACTCTACACAACGCTTGAAAGAGGCGGTGAGCGAACTTCATTCTCTTGTTTTCTATAGTTGTATATCTTTTGGAGACATCTGACCAAAAACAGTTTAGATTTTATATATTAATCTATTACGATTCTCCATAAGAGACTTGCTGTTTTGCAAGACTTGCTGTTTTGCAAGACTTGCTGGGAGCTGCATGTGCTGAGTCTCAAGGAAGAAGAATGGGACAAGGACTTCCTGGATTCAAGATTTCCTGAATTAGAGTGAAAAGATGGCTCAAGTGTACACTCCATATAGGGCTCCTATGATTATTAATAGACTTAGCAAATTTACTCCAGATTTTCAAGGTACATGGCATGGCATGGCAGCAGCTATGGGGTCCAAAGGCTGACGGGGTCCACTCAGGTCCAAGAACATTATGGGCCACATGTATGAAATTTGGCGTTTAAACACCAAATTTCATGCACATAATAATAGCCCCTCTACAGCGGGTCGTAAATCAGGCGAATTCTAGTTCTAGGACAATATTTCTGCCGCAGGTATACCACTTTGAAAGTGGTATAACTTCCAGAAGTAATGCGCCTAGAATTGCCGTAGCAAAGCTAGAAATCTATAGCTTTGTACAGTTCTAGTGAACTCCACCTCCCACCCCCTAAAATCAGGTGCATTACAAATTGTCGCTTGCGCTCTGTAAAACGCCTGATAATGGCATATGGGAGGATTTGTGCTAATCCGAACGGGTCTGCGCCTTATGTCTGACTGAAAATACGCCAGACTTCTGCTGCAGCCCCGTTCTTACATGTCGCCCTATGTGTCTTTATAGGGTAAAACAAGTTTCTGTGGGTTTCTGAGGTCTAGCAGAACTTTATGGGTTTACTAATGCATATGGCAGTAATACTTATACCGTTAGTTAGTACACTGCTCAAAAAAATAAAGGGAACACTTAAACAACACAATGTAACTCCAAATCATTCACACTTCTGTGAAATCAACCTGTCCAGTTATGAATCAACACTTATTGTGAATAAACTTCTCCTGCTGTTGTGCAAATGAAGCAGATAACAGGTAGAAACAATAGGCAATTAGCAAGACAACCCCTATAAATGAGTGGTTCTGCAGGTGGTGATCACAAACCATTTCTCTGTTCTTATCCTTTTTGGCTGTTGCTTTGTTCACATTTTCGTTTTGTCATTTCTCTCACCACTATAGGTAGCATGAGGCAGTGTCTACAACCCACAGAAGTTGCTCAGGTAGTGCAGCTCATCCAGGATGGCACATCAATGCGAACTGTGGCAAGAAGGTTAGCTGTGTCTGTCAGCACAGTGTTCAGAGCATGGAGTAGGTACCAGGAGACAGGCCAGTACAACAGGAGATGTGGAGTAGGTTGTAGGAGGGCAACAACCCAGCAGCAGGACCGCTGCCTCCTCCATTGTGCAAAGAGGAACAGGTGGAGCAGGGCCAGAGCCCTGCAAAATGTCCTCCAGCAGGCCATTATTCTCCTTGTGTCTGCTCAAACTGTCAGACACAGACTCCATGCAGGGCAATTGGTATTTGTCAGAGAACACCAAGATTGGCAGAGACGACATTGGCACCCTGTGTTCTTCATTGATGAGAACAGGTTCAGACTGAGCACATGTGAGTCTGGAGATGACATGGAGAATATTCTGCTGTATGCAACATTCTCCAGCATGAGCAGTTTGGCAGTGGGTAAGTAATGGTGTGGGAGGCATTTCTTTGGAGGGCCGCACAGCTCTCCATGTGCTGCCAGACATACCCTGACTGCCATTAGATGTCGAGATGAAATGCTCAGACCCATTGTGAGACCATATGCAGGTGCAGGCACTAGGTTCCTTCTTGAGGGCTTTGACAATGCTAGGCCTCATGTGGCTGAAGTGTGTCAGCATATCCTGCATGATGAAGGCATTGATGCTATGGACTAGCCTGCTGAGCAAATCTAGAACATTATGTCTTGTTCCATCCACCTTTCCCACGTTGCGCTACAGACTATCCAGGAGTTGACTGATGCTTTAATCCAGACCTGGGAGGAGATCCATCAGGAGAACATGTCCCTTCTCATCAGGAGCATACCCAGACATTGTACAGGCACGTGGAGGTCACACACACTACTGAGCCTCATTTACATGTCTTGAGTCATTTCCACTGAAGTTGGATCAGCCTGAAATTTGATTTTCCACTATGATTTTGAGTATTATTCCAAATTTAGACTCCATGGGATATTAATTTTGGTTTTCATTGATCATTTTTAGGTTTTATTGTTCTATGCGTATTCCATTATGTAATGAATAAAGAATTGCAACCGGAATATTTCATTCACTGAGATCTAGAAAGTGGCATATAAGTGTTCCCTTTATTTTTTTGAGCAGTGTACTTTTACCCTACTGCCTTAGTTCTCTGTAATTAGATAATGAGATCCATCTAATGTTGGTATGATCTTCTATGGATTCTAGTTATGACCCTGTCCAGATGTGTACTGTAAATGTAAAGAGTCCTCTGGATCCTACTTTAACTTTTTGTAGATGACTCCAGTTCTAAGAGGCAACTAGGAGCAAATTCCAAAATGTTTTTGTCATGGACGCCCCTGCGACCACTGTCCCAGGTCGCAGGCGCGCCCGTGCGCCTGCTCCCAGCGGAGCCCCGTCCCGCACGTCGGGTTCAGGGTCCGCTCTTGTCCCTGTCCAAGCCGGGGTTCACTTACCCGGCCACGTCCTGCTCAGCCCGTCTTCAGTTCCCGGCGCGTGGCCCCACGGCTGTTTAAAATTTTAAAGGGGGAGTGCGCCGGGGGTTGGGCTTGCGGGCATGCTCCTATTTAAAGGCCCCCTCTTCCTGCCGGCCCCCCGGATCCCCTTTGGTGTATATTCCCATGGGGAAAGTTTCCAGAGCTTTTTTTCTTGCCTTACCCTGTACCCCCTCTTTTACGTTTTCCGTTTTTTAAAACCCTTGCGCCTGCCCTGACCCCCCCTTTTTTGTCACCGTCTCGAAAAAGAGCCCCTGTCCTGACCTCTCCTGTCTCGCCCGAGCCCTCCCGCCCTTATGACCTCGCACTCTTGGCCGCCACCCCAGGGAAACCCCCCAGTTTGGGAGGACCTGGTGGGAAACCCCCCCCCCAGCAAGACCATCCCGCTTTGCGGCGGGCTTGGTGATAAAGGGTCCCACTTAATTTTCCCCTCCCTGGGGTGGGCTTACGCCATCCTGCGGGCCGTGGATCCCCCTCCAGACCTAACAGTTTTCATGATGCCAAATGACCCTAAGACTGATGAAGAAGTTTTGCTCCCAGCAGCCTGTTAGCAGTTTCACCTTCTCTAAGTTTCTTCTTAGAGCTGTGGACATTTTTTTTGGGCCGCTATGTGCTACAGGCGGTTGGCTATTTCTTTTTTAAAATGATAATATATAGTTGTAACAGGAGTCTTCTCCCTAGTTGTTTGGATGAGATATCTGCTGTCAGAACAATCATGTTTTTCATATTTCATTGAACTCTTCTGTTCCATTTTCTATCATTTCATCCTGGCTTGTATAACACTGATTATATGTCAACAGCTGACTGTAACTCTGTTTTTCTAGGTTTTTGTGCTCATGTTATAATGCTCCGTTGTGCCACGTATGTAATTAAGGTACAAAATAGTTTTTTTTTCCATTTTTGATTATTCAATTTCCATTTTTCCTGCTTTGAACACAATAACTTCAAGAACTGACTGTTGACTTGCTGCCTATTGCACCTCACGCTAAGCGCCATTGTTGAGAGACAGAGTTATTTACTTTACCTGTCAGTGGTTTTAATGCTATGCATGATTGCTATAAATGTACATCACATAAACTTACCTGGAGACATGCTTAAAGTAGCAATGATGCATTATAGGCAGATTTCATATTGCTAATAGTGCACTCTTTATAGGAATTTTGCCATCACAAACTCTGATGGCATATTGATAGGATATGCCACCTTTGGGACCTAAACACTCTCCAGAATGGGTCCCTGAATTTGCCTGTTCTAAATGGGGAAGTGGTTATGCTTGTGCATTTACTCACCTTATTTTTCAATGGGAGTTCCAAGTACAGATGAATGCAAACACACAGCTGTACTCGCAACTCCCATTGAAATGAATGGAGGGCGATTGCACAAGTGTGGCCACTTCTCTAAAGTCAGCTTCAGGGACCCGTTCTGGAGAGAGGTGCGGGTCCCAGAGGTGGCATATCCTATCAATTTGCCATCAATGTTTGTGATAGCAAAATCTCTTATTCCTCAATTAACAATGGACTATTTTATATCTAGGCTCATGCACATGGTAGTCGATGATTTATGGATTTCTGCAATAGCACCCATAGATTTATGGAACCTGTGGGTGCCTCTGATTTATTTATGTGGAGGTACATATAATTTATTTTTTTTTCATAAATTTATATGGATTGCAAAAAATGAAGGCATCCAAGAACTACTGTATGGAGGCACCTAATGGCAACACACAGAGTGACTATAGCATCCAACCATATAGACCTTGGGGGTTGGCAAGTGGCTTTGCTATATGTAATGTTACAGTGTAATACAACTTAAAAGTGGGAATGCAAATAATTAGGGTGAGGCACCATGAAGGTGTGTGGAGACTTACTAGCTATGAATACTCCACTAAAATATCTATATATTCAAATATCCTCAAGAGTAAAGAACTAAGACTCCACCGTCCATTATTGAATGTAGCATTTCTAAAGTCATATCTGACTCACTTATAGGAAATTAAAGCCAACTCAATTACCATCAACTGAAAGCTATTTCGGGTTACTTACTTCTCGACAGTGCAGAGCAGGGTACTGACAGAGTGGGTGAGCGGTTTTAGACCCAGCTTAAAAAGGATAATGTCCCTTATTAGAGAGAGGCACCATGCAGGTGTGTGGAGACTTACAAACAATGAATGCTCCACTTAAATGTGACTATGTTCAAAAAAGTTTAAGGAAAAATAGCTATTAAAAATAGCACTAACTTTTGGACGTAGCCTTACTAAAAGTCACATCTAACTCACTAAGCCTTGGGACATAAGTAGGAGTTTAAAGCGAAGCCAGTACCCATCTACTCCTTAGTGAAGAGTAGGGTACTGGCTATCTGGGTGAGAGGCTTTATATGTAGCTCAAAATAGGTAATTTGCCTTATTAGGGAGAGGTAGAATGTAGATGAGCTCCACTAACCATTAAAGGTATGCAAATATGCTTAGGTGAAGAGAGTTAGCACTGCAACTCTACCTATTGGATATAGCATTCTTCAAAGCTATATCTGACTTACTGAGCCTTAGGCAATGACTAAAAGTTTAAAGGTAGGCCAGTTCCCATGTGAAGACTGCTGTTTTGGGGTGTTTGGCCCTCATGACTGCCTGTAGAGTACTGGCAGGCTGGATGAAAGCTTTAGATGTAGCTCCAAAAGGAATGATGTGCCTCATTAGGAAGAGGCACCTTGAAGGTGTGTAGACACTTACAATCCATGAATGCTTCAATGAAATTTAAATACATTCAAATAAGCTCAAGTGAAGAGCACTAGGTCTCCGGCACCACCTATTGAGTATAGCAAGCTTCAAAGTCAAATCTGACTCACTATTGCATGGACTTGAAGTGACTAGAAGGTGACTTGAAGTATAAAGCCAAGCCAGTAACCCATATATGAGTATTTGGCTTGAGCTTATTTGAATATATTTAATATTATATGCTAACATACAAGGCATTAACTATCTTTCGCAAAATGAGATGGGTCCCAGCACCTACAGTAATTACAGAAGACTGAAACTGTATAAATATTAGCGGCAAATGTAGTGCTAGATCCCAGAAAACCACCAACTTGTGGTTAAAAAAAAATGCAATGTTCTTGCACCTGAGTGGGCCCGATCAACCACTGGGCCCCATGTCAGGCGTTACATCTATATGTAGACAAAAACAGATGGTCACCAGCTTCACATGGGGGAGGAAAATAAAAACCTGGTGAATAAAAACAAATGCATTACGAGACAACCAGCAAAGATTCTACAGTCAGAGAACATGTCATTACAATGTAAATATAATGAGTAAAACCTTGCAATTTAGTACTGACAAGAGATATCATGTCTCACATTGAAACCCAGCGGTATTTTGGTTTCCAGGTGGAAAATCCACTGGGCTTCCCTTGAGAGGAGCTTTGTTTTTTGGAGATCATCCCCTCTCTGAAGACTAAAGACTATCTATTAGCCTAGGAGATTAGCAACGTTGCCAGAGTAAGCGTCAGATAAATGCTTAGAGACAGTGTGAAGGTAAAAGGTTTAACTACAGCCGACAAAAGTAATCGGATATGTACTTTAAGGAGGTCGGTGGTACAATCCACACATTGTAATTTGCTTGTTAAGCAACTAATTAAATAAACCACACATTTGGAATTATAATTTATGTGCTTTTTCACTTGAAACCTTCTACCATTGCTGAAAGATGTGAAAGTTTCTGATTTACGTACAGAGTTGCAAGCGGGAAACACCATATGTCCGCACTTGAAAAAACCTTTAGAATGTAACCAAATTTGATTTATTGTTCCTTCATTTGTTACTTACAGACTTGGAGACTCAAGTGAGCCAATAGCAGAAGCTTTTCGGGGCACCATCTGTTTTGTCTACATGTTGCATTTTGAGGAGTGGTTCTCCTTTACCACAGTCTTCCCTGAGGAGTTGGAGCGTCTATGCACACTGGTGAGCTGAATACTTTTGTATTTCCTTGTTTCTGTTACTTCTATAATTATGCCCTAAAACTTACCATTGATTAGGGTGGTCATATACATCTATGGGGCAAATGTATCAATGTATAAATGCCAAGTTTACCGCATGGTGGTTGCTCAGTAACTTACCATGGAAATTGAATAAAGTCTTTTTCCACACCAACGTGGATGAGAAATACAGGCAGTCCCCGACTTACACCGTTTTGACTTACACCTGTCCCCTAGTTACAAACGACATGCTGGCACTTGTCGTTCCATGTTCCACAGCAGATAGTAGCTGTGGAACGACAAGTTCCAGCATGCCAAAGCAGCACATGAGGTGAAAATGAAGTGAAATCCTCTTAAAAGGGGCACAGACTGCAAAAGAAAAATGTAAAACCCCTTCCCTGCACTATCCAAAACTAAAAAGAAACCTTTTTGTGCTGCAGTTATATTTAATACATGTAGCTGTTCCGACTTACATACAAATTCAACTTAAAAGGGTTGTCTCACTACATTGATTCATGTTACCACAGTCCTGTTTTCTTGGTTTCACTTTGAATTCAGGGGTGTGTTTACTGGCTTCTACTAGGCTGCAGTAGAAGCCAGGTCTGTAGCTATAGCCACCAGTGCAGGCAGCCTATCAGGAGAGATCAATCAGGTCTGTAGCTATAGTGACCACAGGAGCTGATGCAGCCCATACAAGAGGGGATATCTAGGAATAGGACACTGTTAATGGACACATATTGCAAAGTGACTTGTTTTTGCAAGATATTTAACTTAAAAAGCAATCCTGGTAGTGAGACAACCCCTTCAAGAACAAACCTACAGTCCCTATCCTGTTCGTAACCAGGGGACTGCCTGTACTTGTAGTTCGAAATTTCACCTTATATTTTAATTATACCAGTAAGATGAACATAACACAAAATAAGATAAATTTGTTGTTTTCAGCTACATTGATCACATGTTATAGATAAAATATATCTGAAACAAGAATATCAAATATAATAAAAAGAAGCTGACATTAATTGGATCACTATAGGGTCGGGAAGGCGATAATCAATTTTTCTATGAATAAAAGCAGATTTCCCTTTTATAATCCAAATTCACTGTTACACAAAAGAAATTAGGTATCATGAAAGTTCTGAATATTATGTAATATGAAAGCTTTGAGAGGAAAGAAGACAATGATCTAGCACACAAGCCTTTGTAGAAATGAAGCCTTTGTATCCTGCCTCATACTATAAAGAAACTTTCCTGCAGATCTGTAAATGGAGATTATTACAGGACTCATTTCATCTGCATTTCCTTTCTTTTTCTTGTCCGTTTTTATTTCCGAATATATATTTTGTTTTCCAAGAACAAGATTGTAGTTTCTGATTTGGTTTTTGTTTGCAAAGTTATTTCGAAACCATCATTAGCCTGGCAGTGTTAGAAAAAAGCAGCTGATTCGCTGGCGTCCTAGGCGCTTAAAGTAACGCTGACATATGGATTTTTTTTTATAACAAATTTTCCAGTTTCATTATACCAGCCTGAACCTATTCTCACTCCCATGAGACATAAAGCAAGCGGTGAATGGAGCTTGGCAGTTCTGGACTTTTGTCTACTATGACAGCAGAATGCCTTTAATTAGGGGCTTTTAATACAAATATGTGATGAAGAGAATGGCATTAGAAAAGTCGCCAAGTGCCTGTAGTTCACAGAGACTGTCCACTGGTTTAAACAGTAAATGCTTATTTTCTATGGTTAATTATAGTGTGTGAGATTAGAAATATATTTCTGTGAAAGAATTGGATGCGTACATGTAATTTACATTTGTAGTCCCAACTTATATGTTTCATTGCTGACTGTATTGTGGAGAAAAAGTAATTCAATAGTGTGATTCAATTAGATGTATACCACTAGTCTCTAGCTACTATTCTGAGCTGCCTTTTCAGCTCACATACACATATAGGGCTTGAGAAAGGGGACGGAGCCCCCGAAACGTCGCTCTCTGAGTGTGCAGCTCACTCTTGTCATACATCTCCTCAGCTACGTCTATGGATGGATTGAGTCCGAACACATGTTCTATGCTGGACTACTAAACTTGAGTATACCACGTCTCTTTTCAATTTGTGCTTAGAAGTTTTAATATGTGTCCGTAAATACGGGACTAACGTTATTGAAAAAATTTATATTACTGTCTGAAAAAGAATAGCCTACTATCATTGCCCTATATGAAAAAAAGTAATTATCAACTTTTCTACTTTTATTCCAGAGCAATATTCCAAAACCAGTGCCATTGGAGATACAGGAGGCATTTGGCCTCTATTCAGGACATCGCAAACCTAATTTTTTTTACTGGCCCTAACCCTAGCAGTAGCTAGCAGTACCACTGTACCAGTAGTTTTATGTGTAGGCTGGGACTGGACTACATACAAACAGGGAAACCTTTGGTGGGCCGCCAGGCATAGATACATAGTTAGCACGGTTGAAAAAAAGACATATGTCCATCAAGTTCAACCAAGGGTGATGAACTGTGGTTGAAGGGAGGGAGACAAGGATTTTAAGCCCAGCCTCCCCACTGGTTAATGCCCTGAAACCCAAAAGGCAAGAACCAATCTGCTCCAGTAGAGACCCCATCTCTGACCACAGAACCCTCACCAGACAGGATCCAGAATTTTACATAGCTACATACGCATTCATATTCTTTAGTTTCAGGTAGTTATCTAAGCCTTTCTTGAAACTCTCTACTGTTCCTGCTGTGTCCAGCTCCTACGGTGGCTATTCCACAGATTTACAGTTCTTACAGTGAATAATGCTTTTCTCCTCTGGAGATTGAATCCCTTTTCTTCTGTCCGGAGGGAATTTCCCCTTGTCTTTTGAGGGGGCTTTATATGAAATAATTTTTCACCATACTTTTTGTAGGGACCATTTATATATTTATATAAATTAATCATGTCCCCCGGAAGCCATCTTTTCTCAAGACTAAATAAGTTCAATTCTACTAACCTCTCCTCATAACTAAGATGCTCCATTCCCCTTATAAGTTTGGTTGCTCGTCTTTGCACTCTCTCTAGCTCCATTACATCTCTTCTATAAACTGGGGCCCATAACAGAACAACATATTCTAAGTCGCACCAATGCTTTTTACAGTGGTAGAATTACATCCATGGCATGGTGGGCTTCTGGACATGGCAGAGCTTTCCAAGGAGAAAGGCAGAGAAAGAGAGGCAGAAAGCAAGAGTCATGTGCAGTATGTGCAGTCATATAAAGAAGTGGTAAGGTGTGCCCCAAGAATCAACTCCACTGGTGGGCCTTAAGAATAAGCTTCACTAGTGGGCCCAAGGGCATAACTACAGAAGTCTGGGCACCATAGCAAACTTTTCAATAGAGTCCCCCCGCTAGCTGCTCCTTCAACAACGAACATTTAATGGTACCTGTAGTCATGCAATTACTAGGTAATACAAGGAGCAAATACCTCACCATACATATCACCATCATACTGCTACCAAACAAATTCCATTATACCATGACCAACATTAACAAGAAAACTACTAGCTAAGGACCCAAATATACCACCAGAACATGACTCCAAATTACCACCACATAGTGACTGAATAATACCCTATATTATTACTGAATACAGATCAATATACATAGACATGCCCTCTTACAGTGCCCAAATAGTGCTAGGTATCGGTTCACACAGGCTCTGCAGACTGTATATTACCTCCATACAGTGACCATATAGTGGTATCAGCAGCACTCTACAGACACCAAAAAACAGTGAATATAGAATTTTTTTTCAAAATGCATTTCTGCTACTCTTGAAAAAGGAATGTATGGACAGGTGCACTCCAAACTTTATTTAATGTTCCAAAGTTTTGGGGCATTCTGGGTGCGTCGCACCACATTCATAGAAGCAGACACATTTATGAATCTGTAACATCAAATCTAGGCGCAGAACAGTTAGAACAGCCAGACCAGGGTAACAGTGGTCTGTTTGAGCCAGACATATCGTATTGGCACTAGACTGCGCCTGTATGTATGACCTGCAGAACAAGTTCATACATTCTGGCACATTCAACATGCTTTAAAGCAATTTAGAACTGGCCTGTCAGTGCCAATGTTCGTACACGTCGCACTTAGTGTACATTTTTGTTCAAAATTGTGAGAGCCCATCCAACGAGACAAGGTGACCTCAGTACAGATAGGAACATTATACCTCACTTTTGTTATGTGCTGATAAATTTTTATTTTTGGATTGTTTGCATGGGGTAGTGGCTAGCCACCATTTTGGTTGTTGACTTCGTCCATCCACACACAGACTGTTTTTAATCAGAATGGAGTGCAGCTGAATCTTCTCTCCCTGAAAATGTTGAGGTCTGAACAGGCATCAAGTAAGGTATAATATTAGAGTAGGTCCCCATCTGTATGGAGGTCACCTTGTCACTGGTGGATGGGCTCTCGCAATTTTGATCACAAATGTGCGCTAAGAACCTCATATTTTCAGGTATCCAAAAGTAGCAGAAATGAATTTTGAAAAAAACCTCCTGTATTCACTTTGACTGTTTTTTATATTATTTGAAATGTGCTGATCAATTTTTATTTTTGGACCATATAGTGGTAGATACCAGTATATACAGGCTCTGCAGACATATAAGAGATTACTGTGCAGTTACATCCAATGACCCACAAGTGACGTTCCTCTGATGAGTCGTTCCTTTTCTTTTGCATCAATAACACGCAATAAAATGTGTTGTGTTGTGTTAAGCGTATATATCTACAGTGATCAACACTTATCTATATACATACAAAGTTCATAACTTTCAGAGGAAGATTTATATATCTTGTATGGAGTCTTGTGAAGTGTTATTGACTTTAAGGTTGTAACATTTTGTTTGCTGTAGCAACCTTAATCATATGTAGTCATTGGAAAGTACAACTACATGTACACTGGTATAGAAAGTGGGAAGAAAAGAGGGAAGGTGAGAAATAGGAGTAGATATATAGTTCAGAGAGGTAACGGAATGTGGAAGTAATGGAGAATAGCAGCAAGAAGAAAAAAAGAAAGAGAGAATAAAGACAAAAAAAAAAATTACATGATGTCTCCTGGGCACAACTCCTTCTTGCAGATTTGGACACAAATATCTTAGAATCCTCACTTTTTCAGCACCTCGCTCACTGTTCCCTACCTCTGTACAAATTTCCCAGGGGTGGGAGAGCGGGAACATGCTATAGCTTAAAGGCAAAGTCTCCTGGAGGGTTGGAGGGAAAACAGGACTAACTCCCTGGAGACTGTACAATGGCTATGGTCTGTGCCCTTCAGAATCAAATTGCGCAGTCCAAACTCCTTCCCTTGCATGCAGAAGATTACCTGCAGGCATGATGTATGATCTCTAGGGGGTTCAATGGATGAATTTTAGTACTGTTATGCGTTTCATAGTGTTTCAGTTTTTTTTGACAGATTTCCTTGTTGAAATATGATGGATTTATTGGACTATGTTGGATAAGTGTTGAATCCATTTCATTAATAAAATGGTAATGGAGGGATGTTGTTGGGAGAATTTTTTTAAAGTGTTTTTTTGCTGTATTTTTTATTCCAGTGTTAATAATGAAGATGTTTGACAGATGCCTCTGTTGTAATAGTGCTAAGGCTTGGTAACAGCCCCGGTTTTAGTGATAAAGAGATATTTGTCAGACACCTCTATTACTAACAATGAAAAACTTGTAGTAAAAAAAATACATCGAAACAATACAAAAATGCTTTATTTAAATAACCACTCCCCGACAACATAACTTGTTAACCATTTTATTGAAGAGATGGATCCAACAATGGTCCGACATAGTCCAACAGGGAAACCTGTAAAATGCACAAACACTAATCATTTGGCTGACAGCTATATAAAGTATCTAGGTTACCATGAATACTGAATATGACCTTACAGATACGTAGACCCCCATTTTAAATAAGTAGCCTTAATTCAGCAGGTAGACCCCCAAATTAGTTAGCCAAACCCATTCTATTAGAAAGGTAGCCTACCTCCTCCCCTTCACTTGGTATCTAGATAGATAGGCCACCCATTATGTGGTATGAACCTGGTAGGTAGGGCCCACAGTAGGTAATGAAGCAGCTAGGCAAGGCCCCAAGTACCTATAAAAGACTTCAGGTAAGTTGTCAAGTCCCCAGGAAAGTGTGTAGGCAGGAAAGGTCCCAGGTAGATAGGCAGGCTGCCAACAATGCCCCAAGTAGGTAGATGAAGCCCCAGGTAAGTAGGTAGGTATTCAGACAGTGCCCTCAGTTAATTAGGTAGCCAGACAGGGTTACAGGTAGGTGGGTGGTAGGTTGGCCCCAGTTAGGTAAGTTGTAGGTGGGCCTCAAGTAGGTAGGTGGGCCCAAGGTTGAAAGTAGTAGGTCGGCACTAGGTAGGTAGCTGGCCCCAGTTAGGTGAGCACCAAGTAGGTAGTGGTAGTTGGGCTCCAGGTAGGTAGGTGAACCCTAGTTATTTAGGTTGTAGCCCGGTACCAGGTAAGTAGGCAGGTAGGCCTCATTACTGAAAAAAAAAACCGTACCTCTCTCCACTCCACCTACGTTAGAACTAGTGGCCGACGCCTGGTAGGCTTGATGCCTAAGGCCTTAGGCCAGTTAGGCTTACTAGCTAAAGGCTTTAACTGTTCATCCTGAGAACACGTAAATCAGTAAATGGATCATGCAGACCCGGGGATAAAGATGCAGCTATACCAATTATGTCTACATTTTCTTTAACTTATTTTACTACTTTTTTGTAAAATAGCAAAAGCATAATGTTTTGAACATTTAAATTTTTTTTACATGTAATTGTAGTTCTTCTAGGATACTTGACCACTATAGAGTGCAATTTCTGTACACTGTTCTGCAATAATAAGATATTACAGAGCAAAGAGGGAAACACCAGGCTACGCCTCTAACCATGTTCAAGTACATCACACCAGACCTCACCTCCAACATGGATACGCACACCCAATCATGCCCAGCATCTAGAAGACCTGTGCCAGAACAATAGTAGTATTATTGGGGTCTATAATGCAATGTTTATATAAAATGATGTGTTGTATATAAATAAACACGTACAAATAGCTGTAAGACAATTTTCTATGGATGATACCCTAGAGGTGCTCTGCACCGTGGCCATTTCCCTATGGGGTAGGCCCAGGGTACCATATACTTAAAGAGGTGATGCTAGAGGGGGCACAGTCAGGTTATACATATACTGATGCTCAGGTACATGACATTACACCAGACCAAGCCTTAGCACACCCAATCAAGGCCAGCTTTTTCTTCTTTGTTGTTAGCTTCTTCTAAAAGACCAGTGCCTAAACAAATGTGGTGTTACTGGAAGCTATAAAAATCTATCTACATAAAATGATATGTTGTATATAAATAAATACGTATTTCACCCCCCATAATGTTCTTGATATTGTTTGCCTCTATGTGTTTATATGCTTCCTTTTGTTTCCATTGGTGTTGTGTTCCATGGGCGGCAGGAAATGGTGTTTCCTTCCTTGAAATTAGGAGATGGAGATGGGCGTCAGAGTGGCCCCAGGCAGAGCATGATACTGATGCAGTGGTAGCATTGTGTTGAGCACTGTGCCGTCGAAAAGAGATATCGAAGGTTGACTACAACTCCATTTCTAGTGTAGTTGTGGCCGCTGGAAGCCCCAAACCCCCTCTAAAGGCAGCGATGTCTTTTGGTGTCACTGTCGACAGAAAACACGAACCTCCCGCCATCAAAAGACAGTGGGCGGTTGTTAAGGGTTAATACAGAAAACTTCCAGCAGCTCTTTCATATGTGATATGGAATGATGCACTTTATCTAGATTAGTATCTGCTTCATTTTATTTGTCTTCATTTTCCATCATATTGATGACATTTTGAGGCTTTGGAACCAATTATCAGTTTTCCACAGAGTTACAGGAACCAATTTAATGTATGTTAAGGGATCACTGTACTTTATTGGGTGCCAGAACTCGCACCTGTAGTTAGCGCCAGCTTGATTTTTCCTCATAGAATCCTCACAGGTAATCGTTAAATGAGAAAATGAAAAAAAAAATAAGGATCTTCTTTTCAATGCATATAGTGTAGGGTGTACTCTGTTTCTGCAAATACAAGAGGATACTATACAGGCCTTTACAATGTGGAAGTGACAGATTAGTGCAAGAAAGGACTACTCAGAAGACCGCCCTAGATTTGAAAAGTTTCAGGTATATTTAAATAGGACATAAAAACTGCAGTGTATCCAGAGCAGGAACTTTTCAGCATTGGCCCAGGTTATTCCTCATTGACAAATTTACAAGCTGTATTTTTCATATTATGTATTTGCAAATTTTTATTCTTATTGTTTGTTACTCAGTGTTGGACTGGAGTGCCTGGGACCCACCAGTGGAGTTGATCTTTAGGGCCCACCAGAGGAGTAATACTTGGCACCCACCACTGAGGTTGATACTTGAGGCCCACCAGTGACGTTGATTCTTTGGGGCGACCAAAGGAGTAATACTTGAGCCCGCCAGTGAGGTTGTTTCTTGGGGTCCACTAGTGGGGTTGATTCTTGGGCCCGTCAATGGTGTTAATTTTTGGGGCCCACCAGTGGAGTTGATCTCTGGGGCCCACCAGAGGAGCAATAGTTGAGAACCAACAGTGAAGTTAACTCGTTGGGCTCACAAAAGGAGTAATAATTTGGCCCACCACTGAGGTTGATACTTGGGGCCTACCAGTGACAATTATTATTATTATTATTATTATTATTAACATTTATTTTAGAGCGCCATTGATTCCATGGCGCTGTACATTTGAGGGGGGTCACATACATAATATGTCAAATGAGTACAATAATATCAATGAATGACTTACAACTGGTACAGAGGGAGAGTGGACTCTGCCCGCGAGGGCTTACAATCGACAATGATTCTTTGGGACGACCAAAGGAGTAATACTTGAGCCCACCAGTGAGATTGGTTCCTGGGGCCCACTAGGGGAATTGATTCTTGGGCCCGTCACTGGACTTAATTATTGGGGCCCATCAGTGGAGTTGATCCTTGGGAAGCACCAGAGGAGCAATACCTGAGACCTGCCAGTGAAGTTGGTTCTTTGACCCATCACCGGAGTTGATTCTTAGGGCCCACCAAAGGAGTAAAACTTGGGACCCACCAGTAAGGTTGACTCTTTGGGCTCACCAACGAGTAATACTTGGGCCCGCCAGTGAGGTTGATTATTGGAGCCCACTAATGGAGTTGATTATTGGGCCCATCTTATAGCTATTGTACATGATTGCATATATTGGACATGACTCTTGCACTCTGCCTTTTAATTTCTGCCTTTCGCCCTGAAAAGCAACCCCAAGTTTGCAAAGCCCATGGTTACACTGATAGTTTCCCCTAGTTCCCTGAGAGCAAGTCCAAGCTTATAGTTACTGCTTAAAGGGATTGACCAAACCACACAACAAATCTTTCAGAAATTATATTTTTAATAAAACACAATTGTCCTAACATCTTGCCCATCTGTAAAACGCCTTCATACTTTAGAGACTCCTAAGTATAGCAGCCAGATCACCCCCTGAATGCGTGAGCTATAGCTTAATTGGCAGGTCTCAAATTGGCTCCCCTGGTCCATATGTATTCAAGAGAATTCAGCATCCACACCCTATTCAAATATAAAAAGATTGTGAAGCCAGCTAAATTATCTTGCCCTCCGTCTGAATCCATCACACATTTATTTCTTGCTCAGATAATTGTTATGTATTGTACTATTTGTAGCTCTTCTATATTCTTACCTTTTAATAGCTGATCCAGGTATAAATGTATGTACTATGTGCAGTAGAGAACTTTGTGGTACAAAGAAATCGATTTATTTAAAATGTTTCATTTCTATTTTAGAGTGTCATGCTTCTTTTGAGATAATTATCATTAACCACTGACAAACCGCTTAACCACATTCCTAACCGGGCACATTTTCATTTTTACATGTAACAGGGCTGTATATGTCACTGGGCACCCAAAGGCATGTGCTTTGGGCAGTACTTGAGTAATTTAGAATAGAAACAGTTTTGATGAAAGACAACAAATCTCACTAAGTGGCTAAAGAGTAAGTAGTGTAATAGTTCTTGAGGGTTTGATGTCACAAGCTCATGTGTTACTTAGAGAGTGGGTGCTGAATGGTAGGCTAGGGAAGTGCTGAGTTTTGGGAGTTTGTGGGGCCTTTTTATGTGGTTCTATATGATCACTTATGTGTCTATTTTGGGGGTTAGGTTGACAGTTCTTGGGATTCTATGAGGGGATTAGTGACAAAAGAATCCTACTGCATGTGGACTCACCCTTATGGGGTGCATTTAATTTCTATGGCAGCACCAGTTGTACATATGTTCCTGTACATGTAGGTTTGAACACTATAATGCTTTCTCACACTTGGCTATACTACAAATTTTTTGAGTTAAAAGTTATAAAAAGAATTATGATTAGTTAAGTACAATTTTTTTTGCTACAACAGCAGGAAAAATTGTCTTCTCTGACCTCATCTTTTCTTTTCCATCCAGACCAGACAGCCATGATGATTTATTTGCAAGTATCTTCTTCGTCTATTCCTTATCTCCACAAAAATTTCTATGCTGCTGTTCAATGCTGTCCCTGTCGCTGCCCAATATTTGTACCTGCTGTTCCTCAAATATAGATATATGTGCCAGATAGTGTTCCCAAGTAATAAAACCAAACGGATAATTCCTCAAATTGTGCCCTAGATAATAAAAGTGCCCTATGTACATGTCACATATAAACTGCTGCTCTGGCCTCTTCCTTACATATAGATCGCTGCTGTAGCAGCTTCCGCTGTCACATATATACCTCTTTTCTAGCCCCAACTGCCACATGTAGACCATTGCTATAGCTCTGTCACATAGAACACTGTTATAGCCCCCTCTTACACATAGACCACTGCTGTAGCTCCCCTTCCACAAATTACAATGGCGTAACCCCTTTTTGTCACATAGACCACTGCTGTAGATGTCCTGTCACATAGAACACTGCCGTAGCCCCTGTCACGTAGATCATGGCTGTAGCCCCCTAACTGAAGTTCTTGCTTGTATGTCAACATCAGCTTCCATCTGCACAATTTGCAATTTTATGAGGTGCAGACAATTTTTGGGGATATTTGTATGTTGGCAACAACTTAATAGCTCCATATTCGCTGTATAGAAATAGAGTAAAATTATTAAATATTGGGCCAACTCAGGGAAGCATTCTGTGGTGGCTTACCACATACCCGTCATAGATTGAACTCAATAATAATACAGTTTGCAGGATTTTAAACCTTCCCACCCCCACTCCCTTTTCATCTATGCAGGGAATCTGGAGTTCTGTACCAGAAAAAATAGAACCCTGACCAATATTAGGATATAAGAGAAAATAGCCAACAAATAATTGAAGATATGAAAATAACAATGATAAAAGGTGGAGAACCACTTTAGAAGTAGCAGCATTCAGTATCATCATGCAATATTTACTTGGATGTTATTATGTAACGTGTTCTTGCTGCTTTCATTTTTCCTTGTTTTCTTTTTTTCCTCTGCTTTTTCTTTCTTCTCCAAGGAGTTGAATTAAGTGAATGGCTGCACTTGATTGAATAGATTTATTTTTGACCTAATGATTGTGACTAGTCTCCTTGGAGGTTCATCACTCTCTCTGTGTCTTCATTGAGGAAAAATGTATAGTTTAGGAGTTGACAAAATAAAAATGATAATACTGCAATATGTTCCTCAACACCTAATGACCTGTCAACTTCAGATATTAATGCTTCCGTTCTGCTTCTAGAATGATGTTGGTTGCACCCAATATACAATCGGAAAGGATTTCCTTTATTGCATCGTGCAACTCTGTGCAGAGTGTGTTAGTTATCATAATCACTTAGGCATTATATGATTCATATGTATTCTAAAAGCATTACATGAAATAAGCTAGAACTCTTGTAGTGCCACCTATTCCTCAATTAACTTCAGACTCACTGAGCTTTGAAAAATAAACGGTAATAGAACCAACTAGATATTTATCTGCAGACAGCTGTTTTGGGGTATTTCATCTCATCAATCCAGAGTAGAATGCTAGTTGGCTAGGTGAGAGGTTCCAGGGGCAACTTAAATGCTTTAATGTTCCTCATTATACAGAGACAGGTTGGTATGCAGAGACTTATACACAATTAGTTGCTCCACTTAAATTTGAATATATTCTAAAGTGCTCATGGAAAATAAGCTAGGATTCTTATAGCACCACCCATTGGATGTTATATTCCTCAGTTAACATCAGACTCACTGAATTTTGCAGGATTAGAACCAACCAGATTTTTAATCTGCAGACAGCTTTTTCGGGGGTGTTTCATCTCATCAACCCAGAGTAGAATATTGGTTGGCTAGGTGAGAGGCTCCAGGGGTAGCTAAAAAATGTTAATGTTCCTCATTATGCAGAGGCACCACATAGGTGTGTTGAGACTTATACAACTTTAGTTGCTCCACTGAAATTTTATTATATGCTAAGGACTCATGGAAAACAAGCTAGGACTCTTGTAGCACCACCTATTGGATGTAGTGTTCTTCAATTAACATCAGACTCAAATGGTGCCTCTCCCTAATCAGGAAAGTTGCATCTTTTGAGCAAACCCTGGAGCATCTCAACTAACCAACCACTATTCTACTCTGCACTGATTAGTGAAAATACCGAGAAACAGCTGTCTGCAAAAGAATATATGGTTGGCTCTAATCCCATTTACATTGCAAGGCTCAATGAGTCGAAGGTGAATTGAGGGATATATTTAAAATTGAGTGAAGTGACTTATGGTCTTTAAATCTCCACAGACTTATGTAGGGTCTCTCCATAATGAGGACTGTTTCCGCTTATAATTCATATGCAAATTTTAAAGAATACACCAAAGCTTTGGGAACACTGGAAAAAATACTTAAAAATAGTGCTTAAAAAGCCAGTGTTCTAGCATTAATAATGGATGTTAGACAAATAGCAGACAATTCATAGCCATGGCAATAGCATTGTCGGCTTCATTGTTATGTCTCTCAAATAAAATTATATTGCAGATAAGCAATGGTATTCAGCAAACCTCTGATCAATATTCGTGTTTTGTATTCTGGAGGGATTCTGGAGAGAGAACAGGGCAGATGCCATCCGCTGAATGGAAGCAGTATTTATATATCCAGTGAATAGAGTTCTCATCATCTTGTCAAAAGTGTGTCCTCTCCTTGTATTCACACTCTTGTAGACTAGCACTTTGGGACACAGTATCTATACTGAGAAATAAAATATGTTTAAAGCACTGTAAAGCCGTCTTCACAAAACATTTTCCTGGAAAGTTTGAAAAATGTTTCTTTTGTTTTCTAACAGTTTGTAAACCTTTTCAAAGAATTTTTCAAATTTTTTGAAGAGATTGGAAACATGTTTGTAGGGTGTTTTGTATTTGGACCTGGCCAGTTGGGTTTTACCGAGGAGAATGTGTACACAGAAAGGTTTTTTTCTAGCCATGGACCTAGACATGGAGCACTTTCAGCTTCTTAACTTCTCCCATAGTTGCTGACTTCAATAGGACCATAAGTTCCTCCACAGCATCATCCTTCATAGGCTCAATTCACATCACGTTATGTGGGTCCATCACCAGCGTCTGTCAGAATACTGTGAACCCAACATATACTGTGGTGGAGCCATAAGGGTCTTTAGATCAAAAGTAGTCTCTTTTTCACAACATACTCGCTAACTCGGCCAAATTGTGTGGGGGACTCCTGCAAACATAGTTAGACCGGAGTATCTAGAGCCCACCGAAAAGTTCCTTTACTAGGGGGCATGTCCAAGATGGCCACTTGATCTTAGAGGTCCTCAGGCTCACTGCCTGAGGACTTAATTTTTGTGGACTAAAGTACGGTTTTAATTGCCACTATTTTTGGATACCTGTGACTTTTCAATCATTTTTTTTTTCAATTTTTGGAAAGGTAAAAAAAATTATAACTTTTGCCGCTGAGTATATGTTTGTGGCATACGGGATACATAAGTTTACATTTTAATAGCTCAGACTTTACAGACACAGCAATACCAATTATGTTCAACTTTTTATTTGTAAAATGAGGAGAGAGTGTTTTAAACTTTTACACATGGACACAATTGTTAGTCCCCTTCACTTAAATAAACAAAAACCCAGAAAGGTCATAATTCAAAAGTAATGTCTGAGTTTTATTAGTTGATTTTCACAAAATTAAAACGTATTTTTAGTTTTGACAGTTTCAAGTGATTTCAGTGACCATTGTGGCTTTTTCTTTCTTTAACTGAAGGGGAACACTAATTAAGTCCACATGTGCAATATTTATTTATTTATTTATTTTTTACTTTTAACTTAACCACAAGGGGAGTGCGATCACTGGTACACTATTCTGCACTACTAAAGTAATGCAGAATAGTGTTCTATCACAGGTCTCCAGAGGCACGGTGTAATAGAAGCAGCATTATGGCAGGCCTAGAAGCCTTTGTTAGGCTCCTGGCTGCCATGACTGCCCTTTGACAACCTACATTGCATTGCAGGGAAGGCAAACGGGAGGAGACAGAGGGCACCCTCCCTCCTGGAAAACTGCATTGACCATGTCATCTAACTAGTTAAGCAGCTTGACTGGAAGTTATCTCTGATCTCAGCCACTGAAGGCAGGTGCGGCCATAAATAATAGTTGGCACCCACCCTGTATGGAGTGGGCTCAGCGCCTGAGCCTGCTCTATACATCTGAGTGTCGCTTTATTGAGGTAGGCATCTTAGTAGCTTGCCTACCAATCGTCTTGGCCCTGGAGCTCAGTTTGGAGAGGAGCATGATAATCAGCACTTATTGTCATGAAAATATATTTACTGGAGGAGTAATATAATAATATGGAACACTCTTGGGTAATACCAGGCCTGTTATTTAGAAATAAGTAGTTACAGTCCTCAAACATCTCTTGATTTATATGGACCCATTAAAGTAAATATCTTTTCTATCAGTTATTAAAAATCGTTGGACTTTTCTTTAGAAACTCAGGATGAACTCATTTTATTCACTCTGTTGTTTTGCCTCTGTAACTCTGGCAAATTAATGATGGCACCTGCATAGTTAATACATCGTTTTCCTGAGCCGAATGCGCAGCACGTCGTTCCATCCAGACAACATAATGATTGTGCCTTTCTTACACCTCCAGAAAATGCCCCGTTAGTTTTAATTGCTTAAATATTTCATAAAATGTTAATTAACTGGCGCACAGGAGTCATTCTAACTACAGACAAACTCCCCCTTCTGCCACTAAAATAGACTAAAAGCTTATATGATGTATTAAATTATCTTCTGCTATTAATTAGTGGTAGTCAGGGACCCTTTAATTTTAGGAAACCTATAACTGTGGCAGTTTGATTTTCCAAGCTGAAATTTCATCCTAAAATCTGAAAAGCAGCACAATACATCTACGCTATGACTATTATTAAATCTACTGCATTTCATATTGTTTCACTGTAAGAGATCAGGGGCTCTTTAGGGTAATATTGATATGACCATCCACTGTAGAATCAATTGCAAAAAACAAGGACATACCCGTGGACTTCTATGGCCTGGTTCACACCTGTGTTGTTTCTTCTGTTCTTATTTTCCTGTATAGAAACAGAAAAATGAAAATAACAGCGGTGCCGGATCCGTTTCATGACCAGTACCAATGGTGCCCAATAGACCACATTGACAATAATGGTGCCTGTCCAGTTTTCATCATGATCTCTGTATTTGAATGAAAAAACATAATTTTTTCCCATCATTTTAGACAGAATCTATAATAGAGATGTGAACCAAGCATAACACCGATTTGCAGTTTGCAGGCTACTGATTTGACCAAAACTTTGTAACTTGATTGGCTACTCAAGGACAAACATCGAAGAAGTGAAAAAAAGCTCCATGTGAACAAGTCCTCATTCCCACCACATTAGAACATGCTCACCATGGTTGATTGTAACAAGAGGGGGCCTTGGAGAGTCATGGCATGCTCCATTGGGTGCTGTATGTCCAGTTACTGGCAGAGCCTTTATGTTGGCACACAGAGGATACCACAGTCAGAGCATGTACATAAACACTTTGGCTCTTTTCATGCCTTATTTTCTTTTCACACACTAATGACACATGGTCCAATATATACATCTGTATGCCTTATATTTCCTCTGCATTGCATAGCTGGCTATGCTTTTCAAAGCACTGAGAAAACATATCCTAACACATATACTATCTTGGTATACTGCAGGCCGTTTACCCTAAGGATACAATGGGCATTTTCTTTGAGAGCATTTCCCAACACATCCCCCAAACATAGAGAAAAACTAGGTCTGAATTTAGCTTTTGTAAAAGCAAGTTTGGGCGATCAGCGCCTCCCGGTCTGTAATTTCCTTTCCTCACACTATCATTGATGTTTTTCCTCCAGTCATTGTACTTAGTGTTACCCTTAAGATTTAAGTCAATGTAAATTTGACTCTAATCTAAATAGTTGGGTTTGGGTAGACTGACACTGAAAATTTTCATAAATCACCAAAAAAAACCACTAACACTAACCTAGTCACATCAGTAATAATATTGCCTTACCCTATCATCCCTGATTTTCCTCCAGTTGCTATGCTTCGTTAAGGTCATCAAATTCAACCCTAAACTAAACAATTTGATTTGAGTAGGCTTGAATTGATAGTGTTATAGCTGGTGTTATTAGAATAAGGCCCTGTTTGGGTCAACACAGTTTTGACTGATCTATTTTCTTTAACTTTATCCCTTACACTAATTGTAAAGTTATGCTCGGGTTAGTATTTTAGGGGTAACTTACTTTTCAGACTTTTCTCATGCCTTGTGTCAGTCCTGTTGTGGCGTCACTTCGTATGCAACCAGTCAACATCACTTTTGGCTTCCTTAGGTAACTCCTATGTCTTTAGAGAGAGTGGAATTGATATTGGACATCAGGCATCACATCCGACTTACGATTCCCAGCACATATTGAAATGTCAATCTAGGGGAATGGGAAGTAACAGCGGGATCCGGACATAGGCTGAAAGTTAAGTTTACCACTTTTAGCCCTGAAATCACGAACTCTAGAGATGGGTGAATTTCTCAAAAATTCGATTCGCCGAATTTGCCGAATTTTCCGTCAAAAATCGTTTCGACCCCAATTTATTTGCAGCGAATCGCATAAAAAAAAGAGCTATTTGCTGGCTGCGTAGAGCCTGTAGGGTGTTGTCGAACATTGTGCCATGCTCAAATATGTATAGGGAGCGTTGTTTGGTCTTCATGCAATGCTGTGTTTTAGTATGATACGCACATGACAGCTGCGGTTCTTAGAATCGCTTCACTCTTCAATTCCCTGGGCACTTACAAGGGCAAAGCTGACCAAATAACTGAAGTGGGAAAGCAGCCTGACAAGGTAACATCAGTGCCAGCTTGAAAGAACCGAGCTGAGGGCCAAGATACTACAATAGCATCAAAGAACACAATAGTAGGTTCCTGGAGCCGGCACAGGTCACACACAGTAAGGGGACGTCAAAGCAGGGGTCACCCCGTGGGGCCACAGCTTCCGTTGTCATCTAGCAGTGTTGACCACCAAGCCAATGCTTCATGAATGGTTGACTAGGCCATCCACTTTCTTCCAGAGGATATCTGACAACCCCAGCTAGGAGTCGGTGAATGCGTCACACAGAAAGTTTAGTTGGCATGGCCCGGGAGCAGGTGAGGGGCCATCACCTGTCCTCAACCCACCTCTGTCCCTTTCGCTTCCCACACCCAGAGAACTACTATGTGCTGTGGCCTCTGTGCCACTATACAGTGAGGAACAACTATCTGAGGACAGTGGGCAGCAAAGAGGTGGGGAAGACATCCGCTGCTTCTTGCAGAAGCGTGCAAGTAGTGATGAGGAGAGTGACATGGGGGGTTATGTTGCGAGCGGTCAGGTTTTGTACAGCGATACCATTGAGGAGGACGGCGTTGACAGGCAAACACTAATCGATGTAGCCAATCACACATGGGAGCCGGGTAAAGCAAGCGAGGCTGGGAAAAGGTATTCTTGTGCCCTAGTTAAACAAGGCATAAAGTGCCCCCCAAATGGAAAATTCAGCCCACTCCATGCCTCCTTGTGCCCCCTCTTCTGCCTGGGATGAAGTGGCGCCCCAGGCGGTCGCCTACCTTCGACTACCCATCGTCCCGGCCCTGGAAGCAAGGGCTTCATCATTACCATTGGGAGAAGGGAGCGGTAGCTTGTGTGTCAGGCAGTGGCGCAGCTCGCAAGTCGGTAGTATGGCCGGGAGTCAGCAGGGTGGCAGAAGTGCGAGGTTGGGAGCCAAATAGCCACGCTTTAGACCACCCACTTTGCGGGTCCCAGAAAGTAGCGGCACAGGGGCTCACCAAGGCAGCAGCGGTAACAGTCAGTCAGTGCGGAGCATTGGTGGAAAATCACCTACTCGGCGGTGTGACAGTTAATTGACAAGACACCAGAGGAGGAGAACATGGCTATATGTCGAATTTATGGGCAGGAAGTAAAGCGTGACCAGGGACCTAACCACAGCCCTTAATCAACATCATGCAGCGTCACCATACAGTGGCCTGAGAGAAACGTGTGGTGGTCCATCCTGTTGCAGCAACAGCAGCAGCACCCAATGGCACGTATCCCATTTCAAGCAGTCAAGGCTCCATCACCTCTGCCAAAGACAACTCCCTGTTTTTTACATCATCTACCGGTCCAGATATTCCTGCTCCTCGCAAGTCATGGGGGCCAGAAAGTCGTTCAACCCAACGATTGCCAAGAGACAGCAGTATGTGCATAGCCACCCCTAAGTGCAGAAGCTGACCGTGTTCCTGTCCAAGTTGGTGGTACTGCTGTCCCTTTCTTTTCAAGTGGTGGACTCTACACTGTTCAGAGAACTGGCCAGGAAACTTTGCAAGCACTTCTGCCATTCCTACACCGTCAAGCATGGCCGGACTGGGAATAAAAATCAGCCCTGGCACAAAGCCCCCAGCAGCCCACATACAATATCCGCTTAAAAAATGTCCCTTTTTCTCGCACCTCGCCACTGTCTAAAATAAAATACACTATAAAGGTGCTTTCACATGGAGCATTTTTGGTTCATTTTTGATTTTTTTTGGTGCGTTTTTGTGCAGAAAGGCAGAGCAGTTAATGCTGTTCATTTCTGCACAAAAAAACGCATCAGAAATGCACCAAAACCGCTCCGTTTGAGAGCTCCCTAAACACAAGAAAGAAAGAAACAGTGGTGCAGAGAAACCCCTCATCACAGAGTCAGGTGTGCACTTGCTTTACGATCAGGGACAAGCCCACACTGACACTACATAAGCACCAATATAACCTACAACACCACCAATCACATCACCAGTAGTCAGGTCACCATCACATGAATACAGCACTGATTCAACACAGAAGGAAAATGACCCATTACAGCAGGGACTCACAGGAGACATCATCTCTGATGGGAGTTGTCTTCTTCTCCTTTTCTTCTCCTTCTGACCCAAACCTCCATGATGTCTTCCCTGATGAGTTGTTCCTTTCCATTTTTTCTCTGTCCGGTACAGCATGCAATGTCTTCTTCTCCCGGTCACTACTCGTCCCTGTAGAATTTACCACACATACATTTTAGACTCCTCTCTTTACCAGCATTTTCCTATCAATTCCCCAAACAGCATATGTTAGACCCTAAAAATTAGAAATTAAAAAATGTCTGATAAGTGGCATGTAAATAGGTAGACCCCCATTAGTTAGGTAAACAGAGCCTTCCTCCATTAATTTGGTAGGTAGCTAGGGCGGCACCCAGTAACTAGCCAGGTAGCTGGGTCGGCCCCCAGTAACTAGCTAGGTAGGAGGGGCGGCCCCCAGTAACTAGCCAGGTAGCTGGGGCTGCCCCAGTAACTAACCAGGTAGCTGGGGCGGCCCGCAGTAAAATAGCCAGGTGCTGGTGTCGGCCCCCAGTAACTAGCTAGGTTGGAGGGCGGCCCCCAGTAACTAGCCAGGTAGCTGGGGCGCCCCAAATAAACTAACCAACAGGGTAGCTGGGGCGGCCCCCAGTAACTAGCCAGGTAGCTGGGGCGGCCCCCAGTAACTAGCCAGGTAGCTGGGGCAGCCCCCAGTAACTAACCAGGTAGCTGGGTGCTGCCCCCAAATTAACTAGCCAGGTAGCTGGGGCGCCCCCAGTAACTAGCCAGGTAGCTGGGGCGGCCCCAGTAACTACAGGTAGCTGGGGCGGCCCCCAGTAAACTTTGCCAGGTAGCTGAGGCAGCCCCCAGAAATTAGCCAGGTAGCTGGGGCGGGCCCCCAATAACTATAGCCAGGAACTTTGGGGGGGCCCCCAGTAATTAGCCAGTTAGCTGGGGCTGCCCCCAGTAAAATAGTCAGTTAGCTAGGGCTGCACCCAGTAATAGCCAGTTAGCTAGGGCTCCCTCGAAATTTAAGCCAGGTTTGGCAGGGGCAGTAATTAGCAAGGTAGGGCCAGTAATTAGCAAGCAGGGCCAGTATGTAGCCAGGCAGGGCCAGTAAGTAGCCAGGCAGGGCCAGTGTGTAAGCAGGCAGGGCCAGTATATAAGCAGGCAGGACCAGTATAAAAGCAGGTAGGGCAAGTATGTAGGCAGGCAGGGCCAGTATATAGCCAGGCAGGGCCAGTATATAGGCAGACAGGGCCGATATATCGGCAGGCAGGGCCACTATGTAGCCAGGCAGGGCCAGTATATAAACAGTCAGGGCCAATTATAGGTAGGCCGGGCCAGTATATAGGTCGGCAGGCCGGGCCAGTATATAGGGAGACCGGGGGCGTCTATAGGTAGGTAGGCAGGGCAGTATATAGGTAGCAGGCAGGGCTGATATATAGGTAGGCAGTGTAGTATATAGGTAGGCAGACAGGGCAGTATATAGGTAGGAAGGCAGAGCTGATATATAGGTATGCAGGGGCAGTATATAGGTAGCAGGCAGGGTAGTATATAGGTAGCAGGAAGGGCAGTATATAGCCAGGCAGGGAAGTATATAGATAGTAGGCAGGGCAGTATATATCAAGCCAGGCAGGGCTGTATATAGGTAGGCAGACAGGGCTGTATATAGGTAGGCAGGGCAGTATATAGTAAAGCAAAATACTTCCCACATACGTAGATTACAGGAATAGAAACATCAAAAAAATACCAACCACAAAAACTACTCCTTTAAAACATACCTTTTAATAGATCAAAAAATAAAAATTCGACAAACATAAATGGTGACACAGCAACCAACAGGATAAGGACAGTACACCTACACTGTCCCCTAAACTATACACCCTATGGTACCTCACAAAAAAGGAGAACCCGCCCCGATAAGGGCGACCCCAAAGATAACTCCTAGACTGTCCCCTAAATAAACTACCGCCTACTGTGTACACTCCTAAAGCGGAACCCAAAATGGGAAAATATAGGGGCAGACAATATAGAATACAAAATGTGTAGTACCACAAAAGAACAGATATGTAAGAAAGCACCAATATAAGTATATAGCTCTCAAAGTACCACAGAAAATAGGGATAAATTACCCCTATTAACAATTGATATAAACAATACCCTACAGAACATGTAACAAGCAGTAGCAATAAGTAGGGTATATAAGGTGCCAGTACTTATCTGGACCAATAGACCCGAAACGATGAGTTCGATCAATAAGATGACATATACAGCGCCACTTATACCCCAAACGCGTTTCGTCCCATTCCAGGGACTCCTCAGTGGGTAAGAAACAACATATCCATCTACAGAAAATAATAAATAAAACATGAAAACGTATACAAAACATCTAACTATCAGAGAGAAAGAGACGACAATTTCCCTTATACTCCCAAAATAAAGAGATCAAAAAGTACCTGAATCTCCTATATGTATCTCACAGGGATTACAATGAATGTATGCTAAGGGTAGGAGTTGGTGTAACTCCCTCCGGTGGGGACGCTAATACCAGTTTTGGGTGAAAATGTCCCCACATAACTATGCCCTACACCTAGTGGACTAAAATAACCCCCCCAGGGTAGACACTCCCCCAAGAATAGAGAAGAACGCCCCCTATTACACACATCAAGAGACGGTATGAACTCACAACACCATGTTCCATGAAACGCCAAACGGCGTCTAGCAGTCGCCATTGCGCATGTCAGAGAAAGGCACATGGAGGCGCCGGCCTCAACACCATCAACGGCGCCTGCGCCAGCGATGACGTCGCATAGGACGCACTGCGCAGGCGCGAAAAAACACATACGACAGCGCCGGCCTCAAAGCGCTGGACTGCGCCCGCGCCACGGACTTACCAATCAAGTGGTGCCGAAATACATGTACTGCGCTGCGCACGCGCTAGGCATGGTGATAAACCTAGACACCCGCGCATGCGCGAACTGCACCACTCCATTTGTAAAGGCAGCCTGGTGACTGGGACAAACTCATTTTGCAGCGTGAAACACAATGGATCTACAGGTTAGATTGTGTGTTCCCAAAGGGGCTGAATGAGTCATTGTCCTTTTTGTGTTTCTTGTAATTGCCGTTTGGAGTACTATACTATTTATACAACCGGCATAGGAACACAGATTCCTTTTTGTGTTGATTTATATGCCAGACATCTATTTTTCTTAAATATACACATCTGATTGTATTTACCACCCCATGTTCAATTATGTTATTTTTAGGACATCCACTCTATTTTAGTAATTACATCCTAGGATATATAGTGGCTAGACATACGGCAGTAGTTTACAATACACCGGCTGTCTGTACTAAGCTTTTGCCTCTGTTTAGATTCTCAGAGGTACTTGCTGGGTAGTCATGGCAATATCTATCTGATACATTGTAAAGACTGACCTCACCGGGTACTACGCTGCCTTTACAAATGGAGTGGTGCGGTTCGCGCATGCACGGGTGTCTAGGTTTATCACCATGCCTGTCGCGTGCGCAGCGCAGTACATGTATTTCGGCACCACTTGATTGGTAAGTCCGTGGCGCGGGCACAGTCCAGCGCATTGAGGCCGGCGCTGTCGTATGTGTTTTTTCGCGCGTGCGCAGTGCGTCCTATGCGACGTCATCGCTGGCGCAGGCGCCGTTGATGGTGTTGAGGCCGGCGCCTCCATGTGCCTTGCTCTGACATGCGCAATGGCGATTGCTAGACGCCGTTCGGCGTTTCATGGAACATGGTGTTGTGAGTTTATACCTTCTCTTGATGTGTGTAATAGGGGGCGTTATTCTCCTCTGTTTTTGGGGGAGTGTCTTCCCTGGGGGGGTTATTTAGTCCACCAGGTGTAGGACATAGTTGTGGGACATTTTACACCAACACTGGTATTAGCGTCCCCACCGGAGGGAATTACACCAACTCCTACCCTTAGGATACATCCATTGGAATCCCTGTGAGATACATATAGGAGATTCAGGTACTTTTTGATCTCTTAATTTTGGGAGTATAAGGAAAATTGTTGTCTTTTTCTTTCTGATAGTTAGATGTTTTTGTATCGTTTTCTTTTTTTATTTATATTTTTTGTAGATGGATAGGTTTTTCTTCCCAGGGACCCTGGAAGGGGACGAAACGCGTTTTGGGGATAAAGTGGCGCTGTATAGTCAATTTATGATTGAACCATCGTTTTCGGGTCTATTGGCGCAGATAAGGGCACCTTATTCCCCCTACTTTTGCTATGCTTTTTACTGTTCTGTGGGTATTTTTTTATACAATTGTTAATGGGGGGAAATTTATCCCTATTTTTGTGTACTTTGGAGCTATATTTTTATTTTACCCTTTTCTTACATATCTGGTTTCTTTTGGGGTACTACACATTTGTATTCATATTGTCTGCCCCTATATTTTTCCCTTTTTGGGGGTTCCGGTTTAGGATTTTACCAGTAGGCGGTAGTTTTTTTAGGGACAGTCTGGATTTTTATTTTTGGGGTCGCCCTATGGGGGCGGGTTTCCCTCCTTTTTTGTGGGGGTACCATGGGTGAAATATTTTAGGGGACAGGGGTAGGTGTACTGTCCTTATCTGTTTGGTTGCGGTCCCCTTTATGTTTGTCGATTTTTTTATTTTTTGATCTTTTTAAAAGGTATTTTTTAACCCCACCGACATTTTTTCGTACTCATACGGCAATGTCGGTTTGGGGTTTTTTCCCGCAAATTTTGCCGTATAGTACGTCAGGGCGACTTGCGCGTTCACGGGGCGGAGCCCGCAGACCGGATAAAAACCCGGGGGTATTTACCCGGCATCTTTCCGAAACCCCCACGGCCCGGGGAGTTGCCCCGGCCCGGGGGTTTAAACCCCCCCCGATTCGCGAAAACGTGGACCGACACCGTGGTGCGGGCGGCAGGAGTGGGGCTCCTGTTTCCCCGACCCCGGGCAGTAAGGGCGCTCGCGCCCGGTAGGGGCTCCTACCAACACCCGGGATGCTGAATCACACCGGGTTGTTTTTCAACGCCATGCCCAAAATGCATTGGGGCAGCGGGACAGACATTTTCATGAACCAGCAACAGCTATAAGGCGTAAGCTGACCCTATTGCAGAACGATCTTAAAATCGTTCAGGCAATTCCCCCCTGGGGAAAAGTGAAAAACAGGGGTGAAAAATAAAAAGAAAGTGAAAAAAAGTAAAACACAAACACAAAAAAAAAAATAAAAAACGACATCGCCCTTTTCCCCCTTTACAAACCCCAAATCCCCCCCAAAAAAGATCAAATATAAAAAAAGTACCCATATTTGGTATCGCCGCGTGCGTAACGACCCACCCTAAAATCTGCATGTTAATTAACCCGTACAGTGAACCCGTAAAAAAAAAACCAAAAACAGTCACAAAATTTGCGATTTTTGTTCATCCTGAGCAATAAAGGGAGTAAAAAGTCATCAAAAACTCAATCAAACAATTTGATGCCTTTAAAAACGCAGTTATCCCGAAAAAAAAAAGTCCTTACACGCTCTGTAAGGGAAAAATAAAAAAGTTTCTGGCTAAGAAAGATACGATGTAAATATTGTTTTAAAAAATAAAAACATTTTTTTTTCAAAAATTTGGCTTT
>JAODAL010031872.1:0-47815 GCA_025379985.1 Phyllomedusa bahiana | reverse complement strand
ATGTTTGGGCAGCTTACAATCAAGCATGCCCCCATTTGGGGGCCCCACCGGGAAACCCCTTCCCCCAAGGGCCCCAATTTACTAATCCCCAAAATTTTTGGGGCGAAAAAAACCCCAACCTGTTTCCTTTTCCCAATTGGATTCTACGTGGACAAATCCAGGATGCCTAAAAGAAGAGGAAAGTTTTGAATTATGTTCGGGTTTGGGCCAGGTAAAAACATTTTTTCGGTTGGCCGAAGCCTACCAGTGACCAAACCAGGGACCCCCAAAAGAAAACCAAAAAAAAAGTTGATTATTTGAAAAAAGTTCCCTTTGTCCCCCTTCCCGGAACCCCCTTTGGTGTGGATTTCTTTTTCAGGGTCCCTTTTTTCCCCCTTCCTGGGTTTTTCCCCAAAAAGAGAACTTTGGAAATGTTGGGGGTTAAATTGGGTGCAACACCCCGAGACCCCCCCCAAAAAAGCTCAGGAAGGTAGAAAAAAATTTGAAGGGAAAACTCTAAAAAATTTAAGTTTTTTAAAAATGACCCTGGCCCCCCTTCCCCGGGCCCAAAAATTAATCCCAAATTGTTCTGTCCCACTTTTAGGCACACCCCACAAGAAAAAACATGGCCAAAAACCCCTTTTTAAAGATACTGTTTGGAAAGCCTCCTTCTGTTTTTTTAAAGTCAGGGGAAAAAGGACCCTGGGGGGAAAAAATAGTGATGGAGTTGTACAATTTGTGATTGATTTGCCCAAAGGGGAGGGGTTTTAATTTGCAGCGGAAAGGTTCTCTGCTTGTCTTCCCAAATTTTCCAGGAGAAACGGTTTCCCAATATTTCAAACCGGGAGCCCCGGGTGTACAAAAAAAGAGGTTTTAAGGGGGAAATTTTCCCGGGGGGACCCCAGATTTGAAGGCCCATTTATGTTACCTGATTACCCCCCCCCGGGCCCAGGGGAAAGGGAAAGGGGGGAAAGCCAAGGGGGGGTTTTCATGCTTCTCATTGTAAAAGGGCCCCCCAGGGGAAAAAATGATTGTTTTTTCCCTTTTTTTTTTGGTTTCCCTATAAAAAATGTTTGTATTTGCCCCTTCGGGCTGGACCCCCAAACCCCAAAAAGTGTGAAAACCCTTTTCATTTGATTATTGTGACATTTTTTTCCTCGGGTTACAGTTTGCCCCGGGGGGGGGGGAACCCCGATACGCCATGGGTTTTTAAAACCCCGGGGAAATTCTTTTGGGGTGTGTGCCCCGGGTCCTGGAAAGGGAAAAAATTTTTTCTATTGGTCTGTTTGTGGGGGGGAAAAACCCCGGGGTTGGGGGGTGGGGTTTTTAAAAACCCCAAGGGGGGCCCCCATAAAATTTTAAGGATGAGAAGGGGAAAGGTTCCTTTTGTTAGTACGGATGACATTGAAAAGGGGGCCCCCCCACTCAAACAATGGGGGAAAACGGTTTGTTTTTCTAGGAGATACTTTTCTCTTTTTTTGAATATTGAAAGCCCCTCGACAAGTTATGGGTAAATATGTCTTGGGGCATATACAAAAAATTTTTTAAAAATCCAACGTTAGGCTTTTTGAATTAAAAAAAATATAAAGAACAGACCCCCCAAAAGGCCAACCCCATCATTAGCCCCAAAGGGAAGGCCCAATCTCCGAAAGCGGGTTGGAAGGAATAGTCCCAATCCCAAATTATACAGGGGGAAAGTTTTGTTTTTTTCTATCAAAAACCAATTTTTCCCCCTGGGGAAAAAAATTTTGTGGGGCTGGGAGGGGGTTTTAAATACACGGTAAGGGCCCCCAAAATTTTAAACCCTTGGGGTTTGGCCTGGCCGGAGCCAAACCCCCTTAAAAAACCAAACCCCCCCTAACCCCCAAGTCCAGCGGGAAATGCAGAATTTTGGTTATTGGGTTTTTTGGGATTAAGCAAAATGTTTCGGGGATGTGAAACCAAAATCCCTTAGAAAGTTTCCCAAAACCCCAAAGTGAACCCCCCCTGGAGAAGTTTTGGGTTTTCCCCCCTGGGGAATTTAAACTTGTTTTCTCCCAATTCAAAGGGCCGGGAAACATCTTTGGGGGGCCCCTTCTCGGGCCCGGTTTTTTGCCCGGGGTCAACCCTGACCAGGGGAAAATTCTGGTGAAATAAAATTGGAAAACCCCCCCGGGGATGCCCTTTGGGTTTTGTTTGGGGGGGGGGGAAAACTGGGAAGTGGGGTTGCCAGCTCCCGGGGGAAGGGTCAGTGTACTTTAAACCCAAGCTTTCCATCCCCCTTAAAAAGGCTTACCCCGGGAACCCCGGCCCCCCCCTAAACCTTGTTTGGTCCCCCCAAGAAGGGGAGACGAGCAGCTTCCAATATTCCATGGGAAGATCCATAGTTGTATATAGATGCAATTGGAGTGCCTAGGGGGGGTCCTGACCAGGTTCAAAAGCGCAGGAATCAGATTGCTGCAGGCTTCGCTTCCCTTATTCCCCAAGTGCAAATCAATAAGAATGTGGACTGGATTAATTATATTTACTATAATCAGCAGAGGTTTGTTAATTACAGCAGAGATGGGTTTCAGGGAGTCTATGAAGAGCTAGGCCCCAATACCAGAATGACTTTACAGAACCGTTTAGCCATTGACATGGTGCTAGCTGAGAAAGGAGGAGTTTGCGAGATAAGAGAAGAGTGTTGTACCTATATACCCGACAACACTGGAGTGAATGGCAAAATTACCATCGCTCTAGGTAAGATAAAGAACTTGTCCAAGGAACTTAAGGAGAACTCAGGAGTGGATACTTCTTGGGCCTCTTGGCTGACTGATTGGACTGGAGGCTGGAAACGCTGGTTACAGCAAATAGGGGTAATACTACTGGTCATTACTAGTGTTGTTTGCTGTTTGTGCTGTGCTGTTGCCGTGCCCCTCTACAAAAACCTATTGGCCAGGATTAGATGCGGGAGGAAAACCCTCAGGAGCCTTCCTTCTGCATGAACAGGAGCCTCAGATGTGTGGCGATGGAGGTGGGTATGTGACATCCCTCCTACCAAGACCCCCATAAGTTAACGAACAAGAGTCAAACTCTCTGAATTTAAAGGGACAGATCAAGGGGGAAAAGGAAAACCTCTCACACTGGTTAGTAGGTCACTGGAGTTGCAGTGTTGAATTTCACCCACTAGGGGGGTTTCCTCACGAGATCTGAAGAAATCCCAATACCCCTCTCCCCCAGTGTAAGCAGTTTCCAGAGGTACAGGACCATCCTAGACCCAGTGCAGTTGGCAGGGACAGAGGAGAAAATCTTGGTTTTTAGGGGGGATTGTGAGGGTTAAGAGGTTTGAACTAACACTGCAAAGCATATTAATTGTGATAATCCCAAGCTTTTCTCCTGAAAGAATCTCAGCTAAGTGGAAATCTTTTTTGTCAAGTATGATCACAGCACAATATGAAGGCATCTTAAGATGAAGCGCGCCCCGGATGTTAACATCCTGTTATAAGTTCCCTTTCTTGAAGAAATACTCAAGTTTCGTTTTTACTGGAAATTACTGAGTTTCGGCTGATGCAAATCCCAGGACGCACTTTTTACTCAGCCAGGCAACGTGGACCAATGAAATCTACTCAGAAAGCTGCCTAAATATGGACATACGTCTGTTCCTCTCGCCCCACTGATCATATAAATAATGTGTGTAACGAATTGTATGTGGGTAGAAATTACTATGAACTGAATAGTTGTATAATGTAGTACCGTAGTTAGGCCATAGAAAGTAGTAGAAGAGTTGACAGAATCAGGCGATTCCATTTAGGAGGCTAACTGAGTATATTTGATGGTTTGAGCTTTCGAGGGAACTAGCTACCTTCTTCACGACATGATGATTATACTAGAAATTGAATTTTAACAGGCTTTTTATACACTCAAGACATTGACCTTCAAATGAACTTAGAATTCTTAATCATAACAAAATGCAATATAAGCAAACAAGTCATTTACAACTTTTTTTTAATGAAAGGGAAACGGGAAAAACCCCCTCGGGATCCCCGAAAAAAAGGTTTAAAAAGATTTTTCCCCCCCCCAATATAAAAGGAAAGGGAAAAAAATGCCCGGATAATTAAAAAATCAAATTAACCCTAGGGGCCCCCAAAAAAACGGGGGGACCTAAACCATCAAAGGGAAAAAAAAAGGTTTTGTAAAGGGGAAAAGGGCCCCAAGGGTTTTTTGCTTGATAAAATGGGCTCCCCGGGGGCCAAAACCTAAAAATAAAAAAATTCCCCCCAAAAACCCCCATCCCCCCCCGGTTTTTTAAAACAGCTTCCCCCGGGAATAAACCCAAAATGTAAATTAATTTTTTAAAGTATGGGGGAAAAGTTTTGGCTTTTTTGGGGGGGGAAGGGTGGGGGGTTAAAGGGCTAATATGTGTCCATTTTGTAAAACCCAATAAGCAAAAATTTTTTATTATAAAAAAAATCCCAAAAGGCTTTTTCTCCTTATAAAAACCATAAAAAAGGATACCCCCCAAAAAACCCCTTTTTGGGGAAAATGATAAACTTGGCAAAAAATTGATAAGTAAAAATAATGTTTTTTTTCCGGGGGTTTACCCAAATAGAAAAGAAAAGAAAAAGGTGAAAAAAAAATCAGGCGAAAACCTTTTTTTTAAGAGGCTAATTTGAGAAAAAATTTAAATGGGGGGACCTTTCGGAGAACTAGCCCCTTTTTCCCCTTCCCCCAGACTTTGAAAAAATATAAAAAAAAAAATTAAAAAATTCCCCAAAAAACTTTTTTTATACCCCAACAAAAAACCCAAGGGCCCTTCAAAGGATTTTTTGGGAATTTTTTTAAACAAAAACAAAATGAAAAAATTATCCCCAAACAAGCCCAATTTAAAAACGGGTTTTAAAATTTTTTAAACAAATCGGGGGAAACCCTTTTTGAGGAAAAATGACCAAAAAAAGGGGCCCCCCGGGTTAAATTTCCCCCGTCCCCTTAACCCCCAAACACCCCCATCCCCCGTGAAAAATTTGGGGGCCCAAAAAAACATTTTTTTTCCACAATATTTTTTGCCCCAAAAAGCAACCAAGGGAAAATTTTTAAACCCCCCCCTTTCCCAAGGGGTCGGGAAAAATTTTTTTGCTTTTAATTTTTAAAATTCCCCCTTTCCCCTTTCCCCTCCCCCCCCTTTTTTCGCCCCAAAAAAAAGGGGCCCCAAAATTAAAAAACCAAAAAATTCCTTTTCAGACCCTTTCAATACAGTGGCCCCCCCCTCCTTTTGGAGAAGTTTTTTGGGGCCACGGGGAAAGATCCTTTCCTACGGGTTTTTTTAAAATATTTAAAACTTTTTGGGGATTTTCATGCGCCACCCTAAGTCCTGCCCCCCCCCTGTTTCCCCCCCCCCAAAAAAACCCCCCGAGGGTCGGGCATTGCCCCACACATAATAAAATTTTAACACCACATTGCTAAACCTCCCGGGGAAAAATGCCCCCCCTTAATTTCTGGGGGAAACCCGCAGGGCCCCTTTTGGAAACAGGTACACTGCCAGCATTGGGGGGAATTTTTGGCCCCTGAAAAGGCCCCTTGAAACCTTTTTTTTTTGGCCAACCCAGGGTTGAGGTTTTGGGCCCAATTTTTCCATTTTGGGGCCCCCCTTCCCGGGGCCCCGCCCCCGGAAAATTTAATAGGGCCGCAGGTTTGGGGGGGTTGCCAAAAGGGAAAAGAGGAGGGGGGGGAAAACGGGGGGAAAAATTCCCCCCCCTTTTGGAAGTCAAATTGGCCCCCCCCCCCCTCATGTAGCACGGGTTTTTGAATTTTTTCCCTTGGGAAAAACTTTCGAAAAGGACCCCCCAGCTGGGGGTTTTGTATTTTTTAAAAAATTTAGGGGGGCCCCCCCTTTTTCTTCCCCCCGGGGGCCCCTTTTTTGGAAAACGGGGGAGAAAAAACCCGGGGTTTCCCCCTTTTTTAATGGGGGGGAAAGCTTTCCCTGATTTGATTGCCCCCGTCACTTTTGGTTTGTACCCCCCAAATTGGGAAAAAAATTTTTTTGCCCCCCCCTAACCCCAGGGGTTGTTTTTGTCCGGCCCCCTGCCCCCTTGTTTGGAGCAAATACATTGAAACCCTTTTTACCCCCGGGCCTGAAAAGTTTTAAGGGGTTTTTTTTTTGGGGTGTTTTGGGGGGGGAATTTTGATCCTTTCCCCCTGGGGTTAGGGGGGCCCTTTTCCCTTGCCCCGGGGGTTTTTGTGGTCCCACTGTTTGTGGGGAAACCCGGTTTTTTTCCTTTGATGTGTATTGTAATCCAAAAAATTTAAATTTGCTCTCTAAAAGGGGGAAAAGTTTTTGAGGTTTGGGGTTTGGGGGGGAAAGGGTTATTGAAGTCCATTTTTTAAAATTTTAAAATGGGGGCCCCCTCCCTCGCCCGAAAAGCCCCCAAAATTAAAATGATTCTTCCCGAGGGTAACGGAGGAACAAAATTTGGGGTTTTGGGGTGGGGTTGTTTGTGGAATGGGAAAAAACGCCCCTTTTTCCATTTTAAACCCAAAAAAAGGGGGTTTTGACAATACTGGGGGGGGAAAAACTTTTTGGGGCCCCCCCAATTTAAGTTCCCCTTTTCGCTGAAAAAGTAGGGGGTTCCCTCCCCCAAATTTTAAAAAATATTTTTTTGTGGCTGAGAAAATAAAACCTTTTTAAACCCTTTTGTTTATTTGGTTTTTTTTTTGGGGGGTTTTTATTTTTTCCCCCCAGGTTTCCCCCCAAAACCAGGGCCTTTGCAATTTTCCCACCCCCTTGTGGGGAAAAGGGTTTAAAATAAAACAACGATTCCCCATCCAGGGTTTTTTCCCCCAAAAAAAAAGGGGGTTTGCCCCCCCCGGGAAAGGGGGGCCCCGGGGGGAAATTGGGGTTTTTTTTTTTTTAAAAAAAAAAATCCTGGGGGGGGCCCCCGAGGATTAAACCTGGGAAAAGTAACCCTGGGGGCCCCCAGGGTTTTTTAGGAAAATTTTCCCCCCCAAAAAACCTAAAGGATTTTTCCCCTCGGGTTCTCCCCCCCCCCAAAAACCCAAGAAATAAAAAGGCCCCCCCCCCCGAAAGGGAAAACCTAAAAACCCTCCCCAGCGAATAAAAAAACTTAAAAGGGGGGCCCCCCAAATGTGCGCCCCCGTCCCCCCCAAAAAACCCCTTTTTTTAGGGGCCTTAAAAACCGGGAAAAGGGACCCGAAAATTTTTACCCAACATAAAACCCCCAAAAACCCATAAAGGGTACCCCCCGTTAAAACCAAATAAAAATTAAATTTTTAAACTAAAACCCGGGGGGCCGAGGAGGCCCCAAAATTTCAATTTCCCCTAAATAAAATTTTTCAATAACCCCACCCCCCCCCAAACCCCAACTTCCCTATTCAGAGGGGAAAAAATTTTCCCCCTTTTTCCCTGGAAACCCTACAATAAAAACATCAAAAAAAACCCCGGGCCCAAAACTCCCCATAAAGGGGAAAAACCAAAACCCCCCAACAACAAAAAGGGCCCCAAACCCCCCCAGGAATAAAAACAGTTTTTCCCACCCCAAGCCCCCAAAAAGCAACCCCAATTAAATTCCCAAAGCCACCCTATAGGGTTTTACAATAAAAAAATTTTCCCCAAACAAGACAATCCGGGAAAAAACACCCCCCCTTGGACTGGGGAAAAACCAAAATTTTTTCCCAATTGGGGATAAAAACCCCAAAAAGGACGGACAATAAAATTTCAGCAAACCCCCCGCCATCAACAAGAAAAGCCCTGTTTCCCCGGAAAACAAAAAGAGCCCCCCAAAAGGGAAAAAACGAGTGCCCCTAGTTTTTTTAAAACCTCCCAACCCCCACAGCTGGAGATCCCAAACAAAAGGTTTCCCCAAGGGAAAACTTAAAACCGGGTTGGGTTTTACATAAAACCCAAAAAAGCCCTAAAAAAGGACTTTTCCCCCCAGTCCCCCCCCCCCCTCCTCTCCTTTCGGAAACCCAACCAAAACCCCTTCCCGGCGTTTTTAAATTTGCCCCCCCGGAGGGGGGCCCTTTAAAAGGCCCCCCCCCAAAAAAAGGGGCACCTCCCCTGCCTGAAAAAACAGGGGGGCAAAAAAAACCTGCAGTCACATCCACATTTGGCTGCCCCATTTTCCCCCTGCCCCCCCAACAGCCCCCCCGGGCAGGTGCACAAAAAATTAGGGGGACTTTTTGTTCCTCCCGGTCTGGGCAATTTGGTGGGAAACCCTGATTTATTGGGGGGGGCGAAATTGCCCCCCCCCAAACGGGCCCTTTTTATTTGGGGGAAAACAGGCCAGAGACCCCCCCAGCCAGCGAAATTAAACCCCCCAAAAAATTTTCACAAATTAAATTTTAAAAGTAAAAACAAAAATTTTTCCCCCAGTGGAAACAACCCCTTTTCCCCCAGAAGGGGACCCCATTTAAAAAAGGGAAAAAATTTTTAAAAGATTGGGGTTTTTTTAATTTGGGTTTTTTTTTAAAGACGCAGAAGGGAAAGGAAAGGAAGGGGAAAAAATTTAAAAAATTAATAAAAAAAATTTTCCCAGCCCTCTGCAAAAAGGGGGCCTAAATATCCAATCTAGTTTTTTTATGCCCCCAAACTAAAATGTGAACCTGTAAAGGGGGCCAAAAAAATTTAAAACAGGGGAAAATTGGCTGGGGGAAATAAAAAGGGGCAAGTTTTAAAACGGGAACCCCCCCTTTAAACCTAAACAAGTTTTCCCGGGATAGTTTTTAATTGTTTGAACCTTTTTGAAAATTGACTTGTTTTGTTTATATTGCATTTTTGTTATGTTTAAGAATTCTAAGATCCTTTGAAGGTCCATGTCTTGTGTGTAAAAAAAAGCCTGTGAATTTTCAATTTCTTGTATATCACCCATGTCTGAAAAGGGAGCTAGTTCTCTCGAAAGCCCCACCATCAAATATACTCATTAGCCTCTAAAAGGTATCGCCTGATTTCTTCACTCTTCTACTGTGCAGTATTGAGGCAGTCAAGATAACAGCGATTCCACATACACATCCTGTCAACAAGCAACTGAATTTCGACTACATGTCCTAAAAAGCATTGGCTGATTTCAACCAAAACTTTATCTGCCCGGCGACTTACTTTGAACCAATAAAGAACTTTTATGCTCAACCTCCTCCCTATGACTGTCCCCACTGCGCATAAAGCCCATTTCCCCCCTTTTTTTCTACTCGCAAAAATATGTGTGCCGCCCTGAATAAAGTTTGTAGTGCATGGATAAGATTTTAACCAGAACAACGTGTCTGACTCTTTCCCTTTTACTGGCCGGCCCGTGCACTCAGACATTAATTTGGAGTACCGGAGTGGGAACAGGAGACCCCTTGTCGCTTTACGACCCCGACAGTATGGTGGTAATATACAGTCTGCAGAGCCTGTGTACACTGGTGTTTACCACTATATGGTCAAATGTAAAGGAGGTAATATAAAAGTCTGCAGAGCCTGTGTAACACTGATGTCTACCACTATTTGGTCACTGTATGGAGGTAATATACAGTCTGAAGAGCCTGAGTACACTGGTGTCTACCACTATATAGTCACTGTATGGTCATAAAATACAGTCTGCAGAGCCTGTGTACACTGGTACCTTCCACTCTATGGTGATTGTATGGTGGTAATATACAGTCTGCAGAGCCTGTGTACACTGGTGTCTACTACTATATGGTCAATGTATGGAGGTTTAAATATACAGTCTGCAGAGCCTGTGTACACGGGTGTCACCCTACTAAATTTGGTCACTGTATGGAGGTAATATACATCTGGCAGAGCCTGTGTACACTGGTTTGTTACCCCCTATATGGTCATTTGTATGGAGGTAATATTACAGTCTGCAGAGCCTGTGTACACTGGTGGTCTCCCAAACCTATATGGTCAACTGGTGTGGAGGGTAATATACATTTCTGCAGAGCCTGTGTACACTATCGCGTCCCCTGTTGTATAATATAAGATTTCTTCTAATTTTTTCATATTTTATTAGAAAATATTGCACCTCAGAGAAGGCGCTGCTGCTGCAGATATTTCGTACATCTAACTTTTTTTCTTCACATCTCATGGGTCTGTAACCCGGTGATTATTAAGATCTATGGAGATCCAGTTGCAGAATGCCGGGAATTATCATTCATACGTGATCAGTTTCTATTGTATCCATGAGCACAAAATAAAATGAGAATAGCAGATGTCGGACGACGCTCTCCAGGTTCGGGCTGGATCTCTTCAGCTGCTGTCATTTTCACTGCCTTCATCTTCCGTTTGGTGACACTTTGTCTCTTTCAACAGTTATGGTAGGTGGAAGGTGATGATGGCGGCAGAAGGTTTGAGCCTGGATGACCTCATGCAGATGGTTAAGGTTATGGTAAAATGTGAGGACCGCTTTACAGACCTGTGACGCCCTCCAATGGGTTGTGATGCTTTTTAGTGCAGGAGACGCTAATGTTGCGTTGATGCTTTGTAGACTACAGTAATGTTAAAAAGTATTCGCCCCCTTCCTGACTTCTTAATCTTTTGGATGTTCGGCACATTTACATGTTTCAGATCACAAAACAAATTTACATGTTGCATAAACAAAACACAAGTTGTGAAGTTCTTGAAAAATCAAGTGTTTGTGATAACTAGTGTTCAGCGAACAGTAAAAAGTTCTAGTTCTATTAGAACCTTGAACTTTTGTGAGTTTGGTTCGAAGTTCTATTAAAGTCAATGGGAGAAGATGTTCTGGATAATTGTTATACCTATACAGGTGAGGAGAAGCTGGAATTACCATCCATAACAGTAACTGGATACAGGGAACAACTTAGTGAAGAGAATTTGGCTCTAAGAGTGACAGAAAAAAACTGAGAGGCTAAAATACTTCATTCCTTTCAATGGCAAACTGAAAAGATGAGGACAGCTTGCAGGCAGGGGCGTAGATATAGGAGGTGCAGGGGCGTAGCTATAGGAGGTGCAGCAGTAGCAGCTGCTACGGGGCCCGGCATCCTGAGGCGGCCCAAAAGCCCCTTTGACACATAGGAGATTTGGAGACGGTGTGTTATACAATTACTGAACCCCCAAAACTGCAAAAACTGAACTTTTGGGCACTGAGTATGATTTAGCAAATCCAAGCCCTCTGTGTAATATATATATCCATGTATATGAGAGGTACGCGTTATGTGAGCCTGGAAATGTCGCCAAATAACAGCTTCTGGGTGTGGGAGAGATGCAGCCAGCAATACCAAACTCCCCAACTATTGCTGTCTATGGAGAGGAAAATGCTATCTAAATAAGAGCAGTGTGTACAGTACAGAGAGTGAGCTGAAAATGGCGTTCACAAGGCAATACAGTGAAATACATATAACAAGGTCATGTGATTTTAGCAGCCAATGAGAGCCCTACACCTCAGCGATGACGTTTTTAATACATCTCTATGCTCTGCACTAATTGGATGCCTGCCAAAAGGGCAGAAAGGTGATTGGATGGCCGCCAAAAGTGTAGAAAGGTGATTGGATGGCGCCAAAAGGGCAGAAAGGTGGTTGGATGGCTCCAAAAGTGTAGAAAGGTGATTGGATGTCCGCCAAAAGTGGAGAAAGGTGATTGGATGTCCGCCAAAAGTGGAGAAAGGTGATTGGATGTCCGCCAAAAGTGTAGAAAGGTGATTGGATGGCCGGCAAAGGTGCAGAAAGGTGATTGGATGGCCGGCAAAGGTGCAGAAAGGTAATTGGATATGCAGCGGTTTCTGGCAACTTGGTGGAAGGGAATTCTGAGCACTATCACCATGCTGCTATTAATCAATAGGGGCTAGCATGGGAAACCTGGTATGTGGTGCCGATTGGTGGATGGGTGACCATTTTATACGTGGGTCCCTGAGATATCCTTCCAGAATAAGAGTCAGGGTAATGGCTCTGGATCCCACATGAGCTACGCGCTGCCGACACCTTTAGTGGTCACAATAATGTGGCTGGATGACAAATCCGCGCTGCAGTGACTGACAGGGGGCTCCTGAGTTTTCCTAATGGGTGATGTGGATGGAGATTGAGACAATCAAGCTGAAACAATCCATTAACGGCCCAGCAAGCTGCGTGCCGACCCCGGTGGAAACTGTAGCGCCGGTCCTGTTGTCACGCAGCTTGCTGACTAGAACAGTTCTCCATGGCCGGCGCACGCCCCGGGGTGTGAAATGTTCTCCGGCATCGAAAATGGAAAATAATAGTAAATCATCCCAACGACATTTTTCCAACTTTGCTTCCACTTTAAAAGCTGATTTGATTGGAGTGGAGCATTAGAGCCGAGTGTTTGATGTGGGTCGCAGTTACGACAATAGGCTTTCTATCAAAGTAACCGGAGCCGGCGCAGAGAGCGAGGCATGTCTCCGAAATCTAGCCCGGGCCCCAGCGCTCCCATCTCCAGGGAGTATACAGGTCTGCAATTATCATTACAGTCCTGTCATTGGAATCCTCCCCTCTTAATAGGAGCCTCCATCACCGAATATTTTATCTTTCGTGTTAAAATGACAGAAAGTGGCTTTTTTCCTCTGCTGTCAGATGTCAGAGTTCAATTCTCCAACATTCCTGGAGCAGATGAATAATGTTACATTTCAAAGAAGGATTTGCAGATGTTTTTTAATATTCTGTTACTGTTTCCTTGTGTGCCGCGGCGCTGAGAGGGACCGGGGCGATTAACCCTAAGAGCCCAAAACAGTGTTGCAATGAGCTTTTTCGGTGTAACGCCGCGTCCCTTGGTCGCTGACATTGCAGGGTGCAGCAGTGATCCGTAACTAGCGCTGCGCGAATCTATCCCTGTTCGTTTTCCCACTGGTTCCAAACTTGTAAAAAAAAAAAAATGTGTGAAGGTAGAAGAAAAACACCGGCATCCACTCCGACTGGTACGGATAAAATATATAACACTTTTTGAAATCAGATTAAAACCCAATTGACATGGTCTATGAGCTATAGCATATTATAATACCCACTGATGCTTTTCAGAAATCTGTCCGTAATGGTGGCATGGCTGACGCTTCTCAGACATTCGACCTTCATAGTAGAATGGATGACGCATTTCAAACTTCCGTCTGTAATCGACCTATAGCTAAGGTGTTTCAGACATCTGTCCCTAATCGTGGCATGGCTGACGCTTTTCAGACATTTGTCATTCATCGTAGCATGGCTGACATGTTTCAGACATTCATCCTTAAATGTGGCATGACTAACACTTTTCAGACATCCGTCCTTAATCATGGCATGGTTGATGATTTTTTCAGACATATATCCTTTATCATGACATGGCTTACGCTTTTCAGACATCCGACCCTAATCTTAGCATGGCAAACATGTTTCAGAGATATATCATTAATGGAGTATGGCTAATGCTTTTCAGGCATTTGTCCTTTATAAAAGCATAGCTGATGTATTTCAGACAAAAATATGGGTTTGGTTCCTTCCAAGGCATGAGCAGGAGCTGCAGGGTGGGCCCCCAGAATCAACTCCACTGCTAGGTCCCGGGGATCAACTCCAATAATGAACCATCAGAATCAACTCCACTGGAGGGCCCCAGGAATAAATTCCACTGGTGACCCAAGGAATCAACTCCACTGGAGGGCCCCAGGAATCAACTCCACTGGTGACCCAAGGAATCAACGTTACTGTTGGCCCCAAAGATCAATGCCACTGGTGGGCCCCAGGAATCAACTCCATTGGTGACCCAAGGAATCAACTCCACTGGTGTCCCCCAATAATCAATTTCACTGGTGGCCCCAGTAATCAACTCCACTGGTGGGCACCAGTAATCAACTCCACTGGTGGGCCCAGTAATCAACTCCACTGGTGAGCCACAAGAATCAACGCCACTGGTGGGCCCCAAAAATCATCTCTACTAGTGGGCCCCAGTAATAAACTCCATTGGCTGGTCTCAGGCAATCCAGTCCAACACTGTTCAACAAACAATTCTAATTGGTTTCTGGACAACCTTTATGTGTTGAAACCATAACTCTATGGAAAACTGATAATTGGTTCAGAAACACCAACATAATAAAAATAAAAGAGATTAAAGAAAAAGTATATAAGTAATCCAGATAAAGCACATCCTTCATTGTATCCTGAGGCCATTGTATAGTGGAAACATTGTATCATGAGGTTATTGTATAGTGGAAACATTGTATCCTGAGGCTATTGTATAGTGGAAACATTGTATCCTAAGGCCATTGTATAGTGGAAACATTGTATCCTGAGGCCATTGTATAGTGGAAACATTGTATCCTGAGGCCATTGTATAGTGGAAACATTGTATGCTGAGGACATTGTATAGTGGAAACCTTGTATGCTGAGGCCATTGTATAGTGGAAACATTGTATCCTGAGGCCATTGCATAGTGGAAACATTGTATGCTAAGGCCATTGTATAGTGGAAACATTGTATCTTGAGGCTATTGTATAGTGGAAACATTGTATCCTGAGGCTATTGTATAGTGGAAACATTGTATCCTAAGGCCATTGTATAGTGGAAACATTGTATCCTGAGGCCATTGTATAGTGGAAACATTGTATCCTGAGGCCATTGTATTGTGGAAACATTGTATGCTGAGGACATTGTATAGTGGAAACCTTGTATGCTGAGGCCATTGTATAGTGGAAACATTGTATCCTGAGGCCATTGCATAGTGGAAACATTGTATGCTAAGGACATTGTATAGTGGAAACATTGTATCCTGAGGCCATTGTATAGTGGAAACATTGTATCCTGAGGCCATTGCATAGTGGAAACATTGTATCCTGAGGCCATTGTATAGTGGAAATATTGTATGCTGAGGACAATGTATAGTGGAAACCTTGTATGCTGAGGCCAGTGTATAGTGGAAACATTGTATCCTGAGGCCATTGCATAGTGGAAACATTGTATCCTGAGGCCATTGTATAGTGGAAACAATGTATGCTAAGGACATTGTATAGTGGAAACATTGTATCCTGAGGCCATTGCATAGTGGAAACATTGTATCCTGATGCCATTGTATATTGGAAACACTGTATCCTGAGGCCTTCATAAGGTGCCAACATTGTATCCTGAGGACATTGTATAATGGAAACATTATATCCTGAGGCCTTTGTACAGTGCAAACATTGTGTCCTGAAGACATTTTATGGTGGAAACATTGTATCATGAGGACATTATATGTTAAAAACATTGTATCTTAAAGCTTTTGTACAGTGGAAATATTGTATCTTAAGGTCGTTGCCACTGTACTATAATGGGGTATTGTTTCTCCTTGTGGAGACCACCAGCTTTCTTCCTTCTGGAGGAGAGCTAATTTGCATCTAAGTATTTGGAGAGTTTTTTAATAACCATTTGTCACTGAACCCAAAAGCCCTTTTTGGCAATTTACTCTCTTGGGATGAAAAATGAATTGCACAATGAGCAGGAGCCACAATGTGTCTTATTTCAAGCATTCCAAATATGTTACATGTTATAGCACTGATCTCCCTCACATGAATGTCACACATATTATTATACTGTTACATTGTGGGTCGTGAATCTGGGTTTCCCGGCTGGGAACTTGTAGATCTGAGACATATTTGCTCCCAAATGAAACGAATTAGGAGGTCTCAATCCAATTTCCTCTAACAGGTGTCCTCATTAAAATGTGGTTGGCAGTCAATGCTACTGAAATTAAGGATGAGATTAATTTAATGGTGAAGCAGGGGGGACGGACTGTCTCAGGGGACTGGTACTAACAGAATCTGAGAGTTCAAGTCTAGGCCAGTCGGTCAAGTCGGTGTTCTATCAAGAAAGGTGATTACCATGTGAAAGCAGTTTAGTCATCCATATCAAATGTAATGGATGGGAGGGACCTCGGGATATACGTGTTCACACAATCCAATGCCGCGTCGCATTTCGATCCTAAAATGATTTTGTTTACATAACAGTCTTATGAGCTCATCAAAAAGATGATACATAAAAAAGAGAGATGTGTCCAGCAACAAATCATGTGCACATGGGCCCCAGAGCAGCAGAGTTTGGGTCCTGGGCAGTCCATCTCTTGCCCCTTTTGCTGCATGTCTAGATGATGTCTACATGGATTTGATTGGATTGTGGTGATCACAGCTTGGAATGAATTGGATAGTGGTGATCACAGCTTGGATTGGATAATGGTGACCACAGCTTGGATTGGATAGTGGTGATCCCAGCTTGGATTGGATAGTGGTGATCACAGCTTGGATTGGATTGTGGTGATCACAGCTTGGATTGGATTGTGGTGATCACAGCTTGGATTTGGGTGTGGTGGGCCCCAGCTTGGATTGGATTGTGGTGATCACAGCTTGGATTGGATTGTGGTGATCACAGCTTGGATTGGATAGTGGTGATCACAGCTTGGGTTGGATTGTGGTGATCACAGCTTGGATTGGATTGGATTGTGGTGATCACAGCTTGGAATGAATTGGATAGTGGTGATCACAGCTTGGGATTTGGGACGGATGGGGGTGATCACATTTATTGGATTTGGATAGTGGTGATCACAGCTTGGATTGGATTGTGGTGATCACAGCTTGGATTGTTCTGGATAGTGGTGATCACAGCTTGGATTGGATAGTGGTGATCACAGCTTGGATTGGACTGGATTGTGGTGATCACAGCTTGGATTGGATTGGATAGTGGTGAATCACAGTTGGATTGGATGTGGTGAACCAGTTTGGGAAATTGGATTAGTGGGTGATCACCAGCTTGGGATTGGACTGGGGAATAGTGGTGATCCAGTTGGGATTGGAATAGTGGTGATCACAGCTTGGATTGGATTTGTGGTGATCACAGCTTGGATTGGATTGGATTGGATAGTGGTGATCACAGCTTGGATTGGACTGGATATGGTGAATACATTGGATTGGAATTGGGTGATCACAGCTTGGATTGGACTGGATTGTGGTGATCACAGCTTGGATTGGAGTGGTTAGTGGTGATCACAGTTTGGAATGGATTGTGGTGATCACAGCTTGGATTGGACTGGATAGTGGTGATCAAAGCTTGGATTGGATTGTGGTGATCACAGCTTGGATTGGATAGTGGTGATCACAGCTTGGATTGGACTGGATAGTGGTGATCACAGCTTGGATTGGATTGTGGTGATCACAGCTTGGATTGGATTGGATTGTGGTGATCACAGCTTGGATTGGACTGGATAGTGGTGATCACAGCTTGGATTGGATTGTGGTGATCAAAGTTTGAATTGGATAGTGGTGATCACAGCTTGGATTGGATTGGGTGGTTGACCCACAGCTTGGATTGGATTGTAGTGACCACAGCTTGGATTGGATTGGATAGTGGTGATCACAGCTTGGATTGGATAGTGGTGATCACAGCTTGGATTGGATTGTGGTGTCACAGCTTGGATTTGGGGTTTAGTGGTGATCACAGCTTGGATTGGATAGTGGTGATCACAGCTTGGATTGGATTGTGGTGATCACAGCTTGGACTGGATAGTGGTGATCACAGCTTGGATTGGACTGGATAGTGGTGATCACAGCTTGGATTGGACTGTATAGTGGTGATAACAGCTTGGATTGAAGCTTGTATTGGATAGTGGTGATCACAGCTTGGATTGGATTGTGGTGATCACAGCTTGGATTAGATAGTGGTGATCACAGCTTGGATTGGATAGTGGTGATCCCAGCTTGGTTTGGATAGTGGTGATCACAGCTTGGATTGGATTGGATAGTGGTGATCACAGCTTGGATTGGATTGGATAGTGGTGATCACAGCTTGGAGTGGAGCTTGGATTGGTTAGTGGGGATCACAGCTTGGATTAGATAGTGGTGATCCCAGCTTGGATTGGATAGTGGTGATTCACACTTGGTTTGGAATTGTGGTTGATCACAGCTGGATTGGATGGATAGGGTGTCAAGCTGGATTGGATTGGATAGTGGTGATCACAGCTTGGATTGTTCTGGATAGTGGTGATCACAGCTTGGATTGTTCTGGATAGTGTTGATCACAGCTTGGATTGGACTGGATAGTGGTGATCACAGCTTGGATTGAATTGTGGTGCTCCCAGCTTGGATTGGATACTGGTGATCACAGCTTGGATTGGATTGGATTGTGGTGATCACAGCTTGGATTGGACTTTTTTGTGATCACATTGGTTTTGGATTGTTGGTGATCAAAGCTTGGATTGGATAGTGTGATCCAGATTGAAATTTGGGAAAAAATTTGATAGTGGTAAAATCACACCCTTGATTTTGTATCACCTTGGATATTGTGGTGATCACAGCTTGGAAATTGGACTGTGGATGTCCAGCTTGGAATTGGGGATAGTGGTGATCACAGCTTGGATTGGATTGTGGTGATCACAGCTTGGATTGGATTGTGGTGATCACAGCTTGGATTGGATTGTGGTGATCACAGCGTGGATTGGATTGTGGTGATCACAGCTTGGATTGGATTGTGGTGGTTACAGTTTGGATTGGAGCTTGGATGGTCTGAAACTTATCATTACTGAGCTAGAATAGGCTGGTGGAAAATATTCCCAATGCATGAAATGGAAGCAAAAAACCCAAAAATTTGGGTGATTTCCCCCTTGAAAAAACATTATTGTTGTATATGTTCCCGGAGTATCTGGCACGTCTATCAAAGATGAAGCTTGGCTTTCCTTCTCCAACAAAAGCTTCCATAACCAGCCTTTAAGTGGCTAGTTATCCCACCAAAACCTGGAGCACATGCCCCTGAATTCCCCAGCTTCTTTATCCAACACATTCATGTCCTTCAGAGACCGAAACCTCAAACAATGTCCCCTTCTTGCTCTACAATCAAGAGCTCTATCTCATAGCATTAGGATGGGGGTTTCAAAACTGGACATAAAACCAGGGGTTTTCCCCTTTTAAAAAAAAATAACCAAAAAGTCGGTTTTTTCCCCAAAGGTGCAATGCAAAAAGTTTTGGGTTTTACTTTTTTAGGCAGAATTGTACTTTCTCTAAGTTATCAAAAAAAATAAAAAAATAATACAGTGCATTTTGCAATCTTGGCTGGAGCGCGCACTTAATTCCATCCATCATAATAGAGTGAAAGGAAACAAGAAAAAAAAAAAACCCCAAGAAAATGGAAAGAATGTAAAACGAGGGTATTTGAGTTTAATGCCTCTGGGTTTTTCATTTGAAAATTACGTCTGTTCCCCCCCCCCCCCCCCCCCCCCCCCCCCCCCCTTTTTTCCCTGCAGGCCCCCGAAAATCAAATGCAGCTCTTGTTCCTGGTTAACCAGTCCTCGAAACCAGAGTCATGGTTTAATCTACAGCTGAGAGGAGCCAAAAATAGTAGCAGGGACCTGATGTCTCGCAGAAGTAGAATTATAAACGGGAGAATGGTTCCTGTTTCCCAAAATCACTTCTATTTTTATGTCTCCAAAAAAAAAATCACCTCGTCATCAGCAGGAAAGTGAAAAATGTGAAGGAGGTTTTCCATGCACTTCTCTGTACAATCGTTATATTTGCTTTTTTTGGTCATTTTTTCCGGGGGGGGTCAAAATGCCCCAAAAGGGCCCCCAAAAAATGAGGGGCCCCACAGATAGAAAGGAACTTAAGCCAATAGAAGAACATTTGTATAAAAATTGCCATAGCCAGATCCCCAAAAAAAATAGGGCCCCCTTTTACAAAATTCCCAAAAATTTTCCCCAAAAGGTTTTTTGAAAAGGGCCCAAGAAAAAACCTTATGGGGTACGTTTGTTAAATGTAAAAATTCCCCCTTTTTTCAATTTAGGGGTTAAGGGCCCTTTTTTTAAAAATTTTTGAACATTTTTTTTTTTTAAAAAGGGGAAGAATAAAAAAATTTGTGGAAAAAAAAACCCCCCATGGGGGGGCCCCAAAAATTACTTTGGGGGCCCCAAAATTTTTTATTACCGTCCCCCAAAGGCCCCCAAAAAACCCCCCAATGGGTTTGGCCAAAAACCCGGTGGGCCCCCAATTTCCATTCCCCTGGGGGACCCAAATCAAAGGTTGGGGGCCCAAAAACCCAGAACCCAAAATCCCCAAAATTTTTTCCAATTCCCCCAAATTTCCCCCAAAACAACCAAATTCCCAAAATCAAACCTTCCCCCCCAAACCCATTTTCCCCCCCCGGGCCCCCCCCACCTTTCCCAAAAATTTCTCCCCTAAAAAAAAACCCCAAAATTCCCCTTTAACCCCCCTTTTACTCAAAAATCAAACCCCACTTTAAAATTTAAAAATCTACTTTTAAAAATTTAAAACCCCCAAATAACCCCACTTCCTAAAAAATCCCTTTTCCCCAAAACTTAAACCCCCCCAAAAAAACCCCACCCCCTACCAAAAAAAATAAACCCCAAAAAAAAACCTCCCCCAAAAACCCAAAAACACCCCCACCCCCCCAAAAACAATCCCCTTACCCCAAAACCCTCCACTTTCCCCAAAATCAAAATCCCCAAACCTTAAAAATATCCCTTTCCCCAAAATACCCCCCTTACCCAAAAAAAATACTCCACCCCTTCCCAAAAATATCCCCCTTTCCCCCAAAAACACCTCCTTTTTCCCCCCCCCCCCTTTTTCCCCTTTAATTCCCCCCTTTTCTTTTTCCCCCCAAAAACCCTCCCCCCTTTCCCCCCCCAAAAATTCCCCCCTCCCCAACCTTCAAATCCCCCACAAAATAAAACCCCAATATTTTCCCCCTTAAAAATAACTTTTAAAAAAAAACAAAAACCCCCAAAAAAAAACCCCCACCCCCCCCGCCCCCCCCCCCCCCCAACCCCCCCCCCCCCCCAACAACCCCCCTCAAAAAAACCCCCCCCAACATTTAACCCCGTTCCACTAATTCATTGAAAAAATTTAACCCCAATTTTGAAACTTTTTCCCGGGGTAATTACTTAGAGCTTTTGTTCTTAAAACTTTTTTTAACCCCGAATTTGAATTTCCCCAAATAACCTCCATGGTGGGCCAAAGAATGAACTCCATTGTTAGGCAAAAGAACTTTTCACTGGGGGCCCCCCAAGAAATCCTCCAAATAGGGGCCCTAAGAATAACTCATTTGGGATAAAGAATCCTCCCTGGGACCCCAAGAATCACTCCATGGGGGGCCCCCAGAATCAACTCCACTGGTGCCCCCGGGAAAGGAAATTTCCCCCCCCTGGTGGGCCCCAAGAATCACCTCCTGGTGCCCCAAGAAAAAAACTCCCTTGGTGCCCAAAAGAATCACCCACTGGTGGCCCAGAATCACTAAGGGGGTGTGCTCTGGGCTCCCCCTTTTTGCCTGTTCGGACTTTCCCCCAGTCCTTTTGGTCTTGTAAGGTCATCAAAATCCATCCATTCCTTACGTCTCGTGGCATACAAATTCTTCCAACATTTCAAATGTTGCGGAGATGGAGCCAGGCAGGATGAATGCTCAGTGATGTACCCAATTTCAAGGAAAGATAACTGAAGCATTTTCATAAGATGAGGTTCAGTGAACCGAAACGGGTTTTAAACAGGGAATGCTAAACTCTCAATGGATGGGATTGGAGAGCATAGTTGCCTCAGCTGAACTTCACTGTGACAAAAGTTAATCAATATGAAGCCTTCTTCCATGACTAAGTTACTTAGCAGCTTTTGTGTCTTTGAGAAACTTTTTTTTATCCAGAAGTTTCAAGAATTTACCTAAACCAGAAGTTTCTAGATAGTAAATAAAATAGAGGATTTCATGTTTTAGGAAATGTAAACATAGGACTAAAGCTTTTTGTGTGTCTGTTTGGGTTTTGGGATCTAAATCCACAGTTTGGGAACCAAAAACGGGAGCAACAGGAGCTCCAAGATTCCACTAAGGAAACACTACAGAAGCCTGCAAGAGAGGAGCTAAAATGGAGCTTCAAAAGCCAGATAGAAGCATTACCGTAACCTGCTCCAGAGGAGCTACAGGAGCCTGCTAGAGTGGAGCTGCAGGAGTCTGATAGAGAGGAGCTGGAGGCCCGCTAGGGGGCTATATGGCCTGCTTTAAGGGGGCTACAAGAGCCCGCGGGGAAAGCTACAAGGGCATTAGGGGAGCTAAAGGAGCCGCCAGAGGAGTACCGGGCCCGCTAGAGAGGAGCCACAAGAGCCTGTGAGAGATGAGCTACAGGAACTTTTGGGGAGAGGGGCTACGGGGCCTGCTAGAGGGAGTACAGGGGCCCCCCTAGGAGAAACTACAGTGGCTGCTAGAGAGGAGCTCAGGGCCTGCTAGAGAGGAGCTACGGGAGCCTGCTAGAGAGGAGCTATGGGAGCCTGCTAGAGAGGAGCTACAGGAGCCTGCTAGAGAGGAGCTACAGGAGCCTGCTAGAGAAGAGCTACAGGAGCCTGTAGAGAGGAGTTGGGAGCCTGCAGAGGGAGTAGGGAGCCTGTAGAGAGGAGTATAGGAACCCGCTAGAGAAGAGCCATAGGATCTGTAGAAGGGGTACGGGAGTGTAGAGATGAGCTACAGGAACATGTGAGAGAGGAGCTACGGGAGCCTGCTAGAGAGGAGCTACAGGAGCTGTGAGGAGGGTACAGTGGCCTGCTAGAGAGGAGCTACAGGAGCCTGCTAGAGAGGAGCTACAGGAGCCTGCTAGAGAGGAGCTATGGGAGCCTGCTAGAGAGGAGCTATAGGAGCCTGCTAGAGAGGAGCTACAGGAGCCTGTGAGAGAGGAGCTATTGGAGCCTGCTAGAGAGGAGCTACAGGGGCCCGTGAAGGGGCAACAGGAGCCCCGCTAGAGAGGAGTAAAGGGGCCTGCTAGGAAGGGCTAAGGGCTGCTGAGGGAGTTTGGGGCTGTAGAGAGGAGTAGGAGCCTGTGAGAGAGGAGCTACAGGGGCCTGCTAGAGAAGAGTACAGGGGGCCTGTAGAAGGGGGTATGGGGCTGCTAGAGAGGGGCTATAGGGGCTGTAGAGAGGAGTAAAAGGGGGCCCGCTAGAGAGGGGCCACAGGACTGCTAGAGGGACTCGGGGGGGCCCGTAGGGGAACTTACAGGGGGGGCCCCGTAGAGGGACTCAGGGCCGTGAGAGGAAACCCAAACGGGGGGGGCCCCCGGCTAGATAGGAGCTACGGAGTGTAGAGAGGGGCTATGGGGGCCCGCAGGAGAGACAGGGTTTCTAGAGAGGAGCATGGGGGGCCCGTAGAGAGGAGCTACGGGGGTGCTTAGAGGAGCTACAGGGGTTGCTAGAGGGAGCTACGGAGCTGTGAGAGATAGCTACAGGGCCTGCAGAAAGAGTCAGGAGCCTGCTAGAGAGGGGTAAGGGCCTGTAGAGAGGAAACTATAGGAGCTGCAGAGAGGAGCTACGGGGCTGCTAGGAGGGGCTAAGGAGCCTGTGAGGGAGGAGTAAGGGGCCCGCTAGGAAGGGGTACAGGAAGCCCGTAGAGAAGAGCTACGGGGTTAGAGAGGAGTATGGGAGCCTGCTGAGGGGCTAAGAAACCCGTAGAGAAGAGCCAGGAGCCCCCTAGAGGGAGCTATGGGAGCCTGCTGAGAGGGGTTTGGGGGCCCCAAAGGGGTCTTTAAGGAAGAGCTGCCCGGGGGTCTGCTAGAGAGGTGTATGGGGGGCGCTAGAGAGGGCTCGAAGCCTGCTAGAGAAGAGCTACAGGAGCCTGTAGAGAGGAGCTATGGGAGCCTGCTAGAGAGGAGCTACAAGAGTCTGCTAAGGAAGAGCTGCAGGAGTCTGCTAGAGAGGTGCTATAGGAGCCCGTTAGAGAGGAACTATAGGAGTCTGCTAGGGAGGAGGAGCCTCCCTAAAAGCCTTTTAGGGAGGAGTTAGAGGAACCCACTGGGGAGTAAGTGGAGAGGTGGCTGCAGAGGCAGGGTTACTGCTGCTGCAGAAAGCAAGGGGATGCAGGCAGGTAAGTATAATGCATATTTTGTACAGCAATATCAGTGGTTTAGTGCCTCAGTCTCTTGTGTCTGGTGGTTTGGTTTCCCCAGTCCTTCCTTGAAGTTCTCTGACTTAGTAGAGTCAGTCCCTACTGAGAAATAGTATGTCACTTCAAAACCCTGGTTTCCCAAATATTAAAACCCCAATACCTTCCCGAAACGTCCCCACAACTATCGGGCTGAAACTAACCCCCTGATAAATTCGTCTGACAACTATGGTCCTGACAAAAAATGGTCCTGACAACTTCGTCCTGCAACCAATAATCCTGACCACAAACCATCCTGACCACTATTGGTCCTGATACCTCCTTGAGAGCCATGTAGCCATATCCAGTCCAGGCAGGAAAAGCTCTTGAAGAGATTAATTCTGCTTCACATTCCGAGGATTTTCTAACTTTATTTTAATATTAGCACCAGGACAAACCTTGTTTGAGGAACCTTTAGAATAGAATCTCTGTTAGCCAATGAAATCAAACACAGATCAGTAAGAATCAAGTTTTAGTCTGAGAATGTGCAAATGATATGTAACAGAGAGCCGGGCATTTCTGTAAGTCCGGAGATATTTTAGGATTTTTTACTGGTTTGCTTTCTCAAAAAATATCTGCTGACTTTAAGGACCAGTACAAGGGTCTTATTCCTGTTTGAGCAGGTTTGTTATTAGTGTCTGCCGTCCAGAGAAAATAAATGTAGCCGCTATTTCAGATACGTATCTGGGGAATCACAGTGACCTTGTTCTGCAGCTTATTAAAAGTGAAGTTGATCAGACAGAAAGCAAAAGCCGAGTAAAATCACATTCCAGCGAGACTGGTACCGAGAACTGGTGTTTAATCAGCCTCAGTGTTGAGGAATTGGCTTTGTGCAGAAATAGGTGAGAAAATAAGTTTGCGGCCCAACAGTTTTGGTTGGAGTTCTCCGCTGAATACACAGACGGGTTCTCATAAACTTACAGTTCACAAGGCAGGGCCAGCACCGAGCTGCTTCACCATCAGCCTTACCGTTACAATGTATCAATTATTAGTAATTACAGCATTTTTTATTTGTGATTATATTTTAGTTATTTTAATCTATTTGTTGTTTTATTAGGATTTCTTCAGATGAGTGGAAATTAATGGAATAATCCAATCTACATATAGGGAAATAATGCAGATTTTACCTTGCCTCCAAAACTAACCCTTGTCCTAACTCTAATTTCAATACAAAACCAAACTGTAATTCTAATTTTTAACCCAACTGTAAACCAAACTCCAACCCTAATCCTAACCCTAAATCCAACCCTAAACCAAACTGTAATTTGACCCGTAAACTCAACCTTTAACCTAACTGCTACTCTGACCCTAACTCCAAACCTAACCCAATCCTAACCCTAATCCAAAGTGTAATTCTAATCTGAAACCTCTTATTCCTAACCTTAATTCCAATCCTAAACCAAACTTTAATTTGAACCTTAAACCCAACCCTGAACCTTACTCCTCCCCTGACCCTAACTCCAAACCTAACCCTAACCTTAACTCCAACTCTAAACCAAAGTTTAATTTAAATCTTAAACCCAACCCTAAACCCAAAACTAATCCTAACCCTAAAACAAACTGTAATTTGGACCTTAAAACCAACCCTGAACCTAGCTCTTACCCTGACCTATTTTAAAAACCAAACTAATCCTAACCTACTCCGACAAAACCAAAGTGTAAGTCTAATCTTAAACCCAATCCAAAACCAACCACTAATCCTAATTCTAACCATAAAACACACAGTAATTTGAACATTCACCCCAACCCTGTAGCTAACTCCTAACCTGACCGTTATTTAAAACCTAACCCTAATCCTAACCTTAACTCCAGACCTAAACCAAAGTCTAATTCTAATCTTAAACCCAAAACTAATGCTAACCCTAATTCCAACCCTAAACCAAACTGTAATCTGAACCTTAGACCTAACCCTAACTCATACCCTGACTCCAAACCTAACTCTAATCTTAACCCTAATTCTAGCCCTAACCCAAACTGTAATTCTAACCTTAGCTCCAATGCTAACTCTAACGCTAATCCTAGCCCATACCTTAGATTTGACCCTAACCTTATTTCCAATCCTAAACCAAACTGTAATTTTTAACTCTAATCCCAACCCTATCCCAAACTGTAACTAAAATTCCAACCCTAACTATATCCTGATCCTAACTCCAACTTTAACCCTAATCCTTTCCCTATTCAACTATACTATGTAACTATGTAACGCATAGAAATCAGAGCGTGCAGCATTTTAAAATAGTGATCATTTAAACTATTGTTGTTCAGGTATAGGTCAATACTGGGGACATCCTGAATCCAAATTATGTTAAATTCTGGTGGGAGGGGATTTTGCATGTGTTTTTTGACCTCCGAAAAGCACACTGCTTGGGAACCTTTACCCTACCTCCCACCCTAAACCGCCTCCTAACCCTAATCTCAATCCAAAACCAAACTGTAATTCGAACCTTAAACCCAACCATGAACCTTACCCCAAACCTAACCCTAATACTAACCTTAATTCCAACCCTAAACCAAAGTGTAATTTTAATCTCAAACCCAGTCCTTAACTTAACTCTGATCCTAACCCAAACCCTAACTCCAACCATAACTATACTTCCATTCCTAAACCAAACTGTAATTGTTAACTCAAATTCCATCCCTAACCCAAACTCTAACTAAAACTCCAAACCTAAGGCTATCCTAATCCTAACTCCAACTTTAACCCTATTCCTATCCATATTCAACTTTACTAACTATGTAACTATGTAACGCATAGAAATCAGAGCGTGCAGCATTTTAAAATAGTGATCATTTCAACTAGTGATGTTCAGGTAGGTTAAAGTTCGGGATGTCCTAAATCCAAATTATATTAAACTATAGAGTGGGGGGAAGGATTTCACATGTGTTTTTTGGCCTTTGGAAAGTACGCACAGCAGTCAAATGCCTCCAAATTGCATGGGAACTCCATCACACATCTGGGGAACCCTTACCCTACCTCCCACCCTTAACCTACCCCTATCCCTAATCCCATCCCAAAATCCAAACTGTAATTCCAACCTCGAACCATACCCTAAACACAACTCCTACCCCAACTGTAATCCTAACCCTAAATCCAATCGTAAAACAAACTGTAATTTGAAACCTTAAACCCAACCCTAGACCTAACTCATACCCTGACCCTAACTTTAACCATAACCCTAATCCTATCCTTAATTTCAAGCCTAACCCAAACTGTAATTCTAACCTTATCTCCCACTCTAAACCTAACTCTATTCCTAACCCAAACCCTAACTCCAAACCTAACCTTACTTCCAATCCTAAACCAAACTGTAACTCTAACCCTAACCCAACCCTAAACCTGACTCTATCCCTAACCTAAACTCCGATCCTAATCAAACTGCAAATCTAACCATAATCCCAACCTTATCTCTAAGACTCCAACCCTAACTCTTTCCTAATCCTAACTCCAACCTTAACCCTTATCCTAAAACTAATTCCAACCCTAAACCAATGTATCTCTAATACTATGTGTCCAATAACAGTGTCCTACCTATTGCTAGACATCCCCTCTTGTACGGGCTGCATCAGCTCCTCAGATCACTATAGCTACAGACCTGTTCAATCTCTCATCATAGGCTGCCAGCACTGGTTGCTATAGCTACAGACCTGGCTTCTAGTGCAGCCTAGTAGAAGCCAGTAAACACGCCCCTGAATTCAAAATGAAACCAAGAAAACAGGACTGAGGTAAGATGAATCAATGAAGTGAGACAACCCCCTTTTAAGGGTTTTTCTTTTAAGCACCCACCCACCCCCCCCCCCTGTGCTTTTCCTTGCAACTATTTAGAAACTTAAGCCCACTATGTATCAACACAAAGTGTTTTGGGAACATACAGTAACAATTTACATCATAGAAACCTGAGCTTTATAAACTGTTCATGGACTTCCTTTTCATGGCTGATTTCCCCTTTAAGTGTCTTGGTGAGATATTACTGCCACAGTGTTACATAATAGGACGCATGTACAGTAGTTGTGTAATTACTGATACATTATGCATAGCTTCGACATGAAGTGTCCACCTACGTTTGCTTTCCTTCATTTATATTCCACAGGGTTTGGAAATGATTGTTTTCCTTTCTATTGGGTGGGAGTATATAACTCATCATCCGCAGCCACTGTTAACCCCATCCTGTCCAGTCACCTCTGCATTATCTCCAGTCTGGACTATGACTCCTGTTTGGAGCTATGTGACTGACGCTCCCCAAATGACTCGGCCATGAGTGTGAAGGACGCTTCTCGCTTGTGATTCATTAATTAGCATTTCTGGGAAGTGGCGGCATAATCCCCCAACGTCTCCAAACCACAGACTCTCTGATGCATCTTACTATTTTTACAAGTCAGAAACGCTGCAGGTGATTTCATGGCTACCCCATCTCCAAAAGAGGCAGAAATTCAGCTTTAGAGGGGTTGTCTCACTACAGGGATCACTGCTTTTTATGTTAAAGATTTTGCAGAAACAAGTCACTTTGCAATCTGTGTCCATTAACAGTGTCCTACCTATTCCTAGCTATCCCCTCTTGTATGGGCCGCATCAGCTCCTCAGGTCGCTATAGCTACAGACCTGTTCAATCTCTCCTGATAGGCTGCCAGCACTGGTCGCTATAGCTACAGACCTGTTTGATCTTTCCTGATAGGCCGCCAGCACTGGTGACTATAGCTACAGACCTGTTCGATCTTTCCTGATGGGCTGCCAGCTCTGGTTGCTATAGCTACAGACCGTTTTAATCTCTCCTGATAGGGTGCCAAACTCTGGTTGCTATAGCTACAGACCTGTTCTCTCCCCTCCTGTTTGGCTGCCAACACTAAATGCTAAGCTCGAACCCGTTTCTATTTCTCCTGATAGGCTGACAGCACTGGTCGCTATAGGTAGAGACCTGTTCTATTTCTCCTGATAGGCTGCCAGCACTGGTCGCTATAGCTACAGACCTGTTTGATCTTTCCTGATAGGCTGCCAGCACTGGTCGCTATATCTACAGACCTGTTTGATCTCTCCTAATAGGCTGCCAGGACTGGTTGCTATAGCTACAGAGCTGTTCCATCTCTCATGATTGGCTGCCAGCACTGGTCACCATAGCTACAGACCTGTTTAATCTCTCATGATAGGCTGCCAGCACTGGTCGCTATAGCTACAGACCTGTTTGATCTATTCTGATAGGTTGCCAGGACTGGTCGCTATAGCTACAGACCTGGCTTCTACTGCAGCCTAATAGAAGCCAGTAAACACGCCCCTGAATTCAAAAAGAAAAAGAGGAAACAGGACGGAGGGGAGAGGAATCAATGTAGTGAGACAACCCCTTTAATGATGAGAGGGAAGCAAATTAAAGAGGTGTCTGGCTCACGGTCCAAAACGGGGACCGCGGCACACGGCACTCCAGATGTTGCTTAGATGTTCCCTAGGGTTAGTCTAATCCTAACCCAAACTCCAACCCTAACTTTAGGGTTCACCAGATGTCACCCACATATTCCCTAGATTAAGGGGTCGTCAAATCCTAACCCTAACTCTAACCCTAACCATGGGTAACACCTGCAAAATATCTGGGAAACATCTAAGCAACATCTGTACTACATCAGAGAAACCCTAGACCAGGGTTAGTCCAAACCTAACCTGAACTCCAAGCCTGATATATAAGGGCTAGAGTTTGCATTTGACTAACCCTAAGCCTAACCCTGGGGATGTTACCCAGATGTTTGATGCTGTTCAGATGCAATTAGGGTTACAGTTGGGATAACACTCACCCTAATCCTAGGGAACATCTGGACAACATCCGGTTGGACTAACCCCATTGTTCAGATGTTTGGTGGTGTTTCAATGCAATATGTAGTCATTTGGTTGCTGCAAGTGTTGACTAGTGGTCAGAAAACACACTCAGAATTTTTTCCCATAGGCTTGTATGGGATGTCGATTCCCAATGTCTGGAACCCAAATATTGTGATAAATTTACCTGAACTGCTCTGAAACTGAGCAGAGAACTATTTGAGCAACACTTGTCGTAGCTTTAGGGGACATAGTGGTAACAATCTGGTCCTGGGCTTGGTACCTGATGGGGTCTGAAGCCCTTCTGTCACATATGCGGACACTAGTATACATGAAATGTGCTAGATTGACAGCTACAGAATTACATTGGGCTTCTGATTATCTTCCTAGGATTAGTCCTGGGCTGATTGTGATGCCCTTTAAGGCTGAACATGTCCCAGTCATCAATAGGTACTGTAGTCAACATAGATCGGACTGGGTGTCTCACCTGTGGAATTGATCTTGGTCCCCATGTAGTTTATTCTGGAGCCCCATGGAGCTGATTTTGATCCACCAGTGGAGTGATACTGGGGTCCACCAGTGGAGATGATTTCTTGGGCCACAGTGAGTGATTCTTGGGGCCCACCAGTGGAGTTTATTCTTGGAGCCCACCAGTGGAGTTGATTATTGAGGTTAAGCAGTGGAGTTGATTCTGGGAGCCACCATTGGAGCTGATTCTTGGGGCCCACCAGCGGAGATGCTTCTTGGGGCCACCAGTGGAGCTGATTCTTGGGGCCACCAGTGGAGCTGATTCTTGAGGTCAAGCAGTGGAGTTGATTCTTGGGGTTCACCAGTGAAGTTGATTTTAGGGGCCACTCATGGAGTTGATTTTTGAAACCCACCAGTGGAACTAATTCTTGGAACCACCAGTGGAGTTGATTCTTGGGGCCACCAGTGGATTTGATTCTTGGGGACAACCCTACAGCTTCTCTACATGACTGCACATACTGTAAATGACTCTTGTTTTCTGACTCTCTTTCATTGCTTTTGTACCTTAAAAAGAAGTCCCAGGCCTTTTATTCTCAAGGGCCCACTATACCTATGGACCCATCAAGGTTTTCCCTGGTCCCTTGTGGGTCAGTCCGAGCCTGGTCACTTTAGCCTAGGTAACATCTGGGCAACATTTAGAAAATATCTAGGAAAATTCTGTGCAACATCTAAGGAACCTAGGTCAGAGTTAGGGTTAGTCCAAACCTAACCTGACCTCCTACCATAAGACATTGGTTAGGGTTTTAAAACCAATCCTGGTATTCCACAGATTTTATACAGATGTTACCCAGCGTTGCCTCCAGATGTTGCCCAGATGCCTGATAATGTTCACAATTAGTCTTAGGGTTGGGCTAGAATTCACCCTATTCCTAGGGAACATCTTGGTAACATCTGAGGAACCACAAAGTTAGAGTTAGGGTTGGAGTTAGATTTAGAGTGGGACTAACCCCAACAGTATGGAACATCTAGACAACATCTGAGAAATCCAAAAGTGTAGGGTTGGGACTGGACCAACCTTAATTCTGGGGGTCCACAGATGTTGCCCAGATGTCTTATCAGCTCCTCACAAATCGGCAAGACTTTGCTGTTGCCGCACTTCTCACAGACCGGGAATCACGCCCCAACACATCAGACATTCTCTCCACTTTCAGCATGGTTCAAAAGAACCTAAAACCCATATTCTTTCCAGGCTTGCTATAACCTTAAAACTTGTCATACTTCTCCACACATTCGGCCCTCACCTCCTGTCTCTTCCCCCCTGTATTGTAAGCCTCGCGGGTGGGCCCTCTCCTTCTGTCATGCCATTGTCTTTATCCTTATCATTGTATCGTTTGATATGTAATGTATGTAACCCCTCAATCACACCGCCTGATCATGGCGCTTTAAAATAATAATAATAATATAATAATGTCTCATCATTACCTAGAAATGGAAGTAGTTTGCTGTTGCCGGCACTTTCTAGAGACCAGAAAACACATTCAGATTTTTTTACTCATAGTCTTTTATAGACTAATTGGGTTCAAAATGACCAAAATCCAAATATTGTAAAAGATTTGACCAAACTGCTCTGGAACCAAAACAGAGAGCTATTCAAGCAACACTGGTTGTAGAGTTGTAGCTATAGGGGGTATAGAGATAGTGACCACATCCTGGGCTTGGTGCCTGAAAGGGTCTGAAGCCCCTCTGACACATATGAGGACACCACTATCTATGGCACATGCTATAGGGGGCGGGGGCTTTTACAGATTTACATTGGGCTTCTGGACACGTTCCTGGGACAGTCGTGGGTTTGGTGCCTGAAGCCCCTCTGCCACATATGAGGACACCAGTATCTAAGGTACATTCTATGGGGGCTGCTTTCAGATTTTGCATTTGGGCTTCTGGTCGTGTTCCTGGGACTAGTCCTGGGTTTGGTGCCTGAAGCCCCTGTGCCACATATGAGGACACCAGTATCTATGGCACATGCTATGGGGGCTGTTACAGATTTACATTGGGCTTCTGATCACGTTTCTTGGGACTAGTCCTGGGTTTGGTGCCTGAAGCCCCTCTGCCACATATGGGGACACCAGTATCTAAGGTACATTCTATGGGGACTGTTACAGATTTACATTGGGCTTCTGGACACGTTCCTGGGACTAGTCCTGGGTTTGGTGCCTGAAGCCCCTCTGCCACATATGAGGACACCAGTATCTATGGCACATACTTTGGGGGCTGTTACATATTTACATTGGGCTTCTGGTCGTGTTCCTGGGACTAGTCCTGGGTTTGGTGCCTGAAGCCCCTCTGCCACATATGGGGACACCAGTATCTATGGCACATGCTATGGGGAGGGGGGGGGGGGGGTTTTACAGATTTACATTGGGCTTCTGGTCACGTTCCTGGGACTAGTCCTGGGTTTGGTGCCTGAAGCCCCTCTGCCACATATGAGGACACCAGTATTTATGGCACATGCTATGGGTGGGGGGGGGGGGGCAGTTACAGATTTACATTGGGCTTCTGGTCACGTTCCTGGGACTAGTCCTGGGCTGGTGTCTATTAGGATATGATGCCCTGTGAGGCTGAACATGTCCCAGTGGGCATTAGAGGTTACTGTAATCTTCCATACTGCGGTCACTTTACCAACAGGGGAAATCTCCGGTTGCGTAAGCGGTGGCTCCGGCCTGGACAACTTTATGTAACATTTCCACATGTACACGGAAAAGTTTCCTTCCAGCAGTAAAATATAAAGGATCTGTTCATTGTTTCCTGCAGCATGTGGGAAGTTCATCTGCGTCGCTCACTTTCACATCATCATTCGAGCTGCGTCTAAATCCATCAGAAAATTCACTGAACAGGACAAACGTCCAACTTACGGCGTCTGCAAGCAAAGCATGCTGGGGGGCCCCTCGGGGATGGGCGTGCATCCCCTGGTGAGGACGGCGCTGATTATTCATCACCATTATTATCATCCCTGTCAATGAGGTGTTAGATACATGATACCCCAAATGTAGCCCCTGCCCCAATTCTACCTTGTTAGTCTCTATTGCTGTCAAGGGTGGGGAAAAAATTTTTTTTATTACCCAAAAACTAAAATTGGACAAAATTAATGTTCTCACAGCTGAGATTTTTGATAAATTGTATCCGGTACGGGACTGACTCTTCGTGAACCAAAACAATCAGATGCACAAGTGTTTTATGATAGTTTGTTACAATGTATCAGTCTGGAGTCCAGGTATTCAATTCACTGAGGACTTTCTCAGTGTTAGGGTTGGAGAGGTTTTCGTACCAAGAATGTAAAAAGGAATGTGACTATTAACTGACAGCAAGCAGAGGACCTAACAATGGTAAAATATGAGCTGCATAAGAAATGGAAGCTCTGCTTTGGTTTCCACTCCAGATCCCCACTCTGCAAAAACAAATGGGCCTAGTTATGCAAACAGAGCACTGATCAGTACTAGGCATATTTATCTCAGGAGCCTGGAAAAGCTGGGTGATAACCAGCTCCTGACCAAAGAAGAACCGGCCACAGTCAGAACAGGAAGTGGAAGCAGGAAACTGTAGAACCACCCACAGCCTGAACAGGAAGTGGGAGCCTGAGTCTGTAGAACCACCCATATTCTGAACAGAAAGGGGAGCCTAAAAATTTAAACCACTCAGTCTGAAAGGAAGGGGGAGCCGAAGCGTGAACCACCCATAGTCTGAAAGGAAGGGGGAAAAGCCTGAAGCTTTTAGAACCCCCCAAGCCTGAACAGGAAGTGGGGCCTGAAGCTGTAGAAATTCTCACGTCTGAATAGGAAGTGGGAGCCGAGGCGGGTTAAAACCCTCCCCACAGCCCCTGAACAGGAAATGGGAGCCTGAAGTTGTAAAAACCACCCACCCCTGAACAGGAGGTGGGACCCTGAAGCATAGAACCCCCCACAGCCTAAAAGGGAAAAGTGGGGCCTAAAATGTGAACCACCCACAGCCTGAAAAAAGAATGGGGCCTGAGTTGTAGAACCCCCCACGTCTAAACGGAAGGGGACCTGAAAAAAGATGGAAAAGGGGATAAATAAAAACCCCAAAGGGGCTGAATGGGAAGTGGGGAGTAAGGCGTGAAAAAACCCACGTCTGAATAAGAAAAGGGGGGGGCCAGAAGCTGTAGACCCCCACGCCTGAACGGGAAAGAGGGGCCCGAAGTTGTAGAATGCTCACGTCTGTATGGAAGTGGGGGAGCTAAAAGCCATAGAACCCCTGCGTTGAATGGGAAGTGAAAGCCAAAAAGGTTTTACTAATGCACATTTTTAATCGGAAGCAGTAATGCATTTTAAAAAAAAATTCCCTATATATTGATGTTTTATTAGTTTTGTAGTGTGCCCTGATTTGTTTAGAGGGGATCTTTGCCTTTTCAGTGTGCCCTTGTTGTTTTTCAAAATATATGGATGTGCACGCCAAATTATTTTTGAAGTCTATTTGAGGTGGCACTCATTGGCTTGTGCACTCCCTACCCCTTTTAAACTGTGCGGATAATTCAGTACAGGGTTTCCCATCACTCCTGGGGTTGTGTCTGAATGGGTCCCGTGAGGTAACAATGTTTAGGTAAGGGACTAACCCGTGCTGGGATCCCTTGACGCTTTGGGGGTGGTTAAACAATTTTTGATCAAAAATGTAAACTAAGAAACCCAGGTTTTATATTTTTCCTTTGCAGTAATGATTTTTAAAAATTCCCAATTACCTTGATGTTTTACTTAGTTTTTTGTTTTGCCACTGATTTGTTTAGATGTTCATTGCCTTGCCCGTGTGCACCATGCTTAGTTTTTTTAAAAAATTGGATGTGCCCAAACCTTTTAAATTTGTTTAATCGGAAGCAGCAGCCTGAAGCTGTAGAACCACCCACAGTAGTTTGAATAGGAAGTAGCAGCCTGAAGCTGTAGAACCACCCACAATCTGAATAAGAAGTGGGAGCCTGAAGCCATAGAACCACCCACAGTCTGAATAAGAAGTGGGAGTCTGAAGCCGTAGAACCGGCAACAGCTTGAACAGGAAGTAGCTGCCTGAAGCTGTAGAAATGCTGACAGTCTGAGCAATGGGAGCCCAAAAAATGGTGAGAAAAAGGGGCTCGTGAAAAACCCTTTTGGAAAAGCCCCTTAAAGGGAACCGTCCAAAGGTTTGCCCCCCCTTTCTGAGGGCAGCACAAGCCAAATGTCAGACCTGGGTGTTTCCCCGGGCTGTGGGCCCCCTTTTCGTAAGATGCAGCAGTTTTAGAAGATTTTAAAACCCCTTTAAAACTTATTCATTTAGCAGGGGTTAGCCCCGGCCCCCCAAAACTAGCTCCGGCCCCGCTGGGAAATTATTAAAATGTTTTTTATCTATTCAAAGTAATAGGGTTTTTCGTTGAGGTGGGCGGGGCTTGGCCCCAGGTGGGCGGGGTTTTTAAAAAAAAAATGGGGGGCCTTTTATGACTCCCTTCCCGGGGGGACTCTTCTGGCTGAAAAAATGCAGATTTTAGGTTTTTAAAACAGAAAAATACGAAAGCTTTTAAACAGAATTTTAAGGGGGAAAACAAACCCCTGGAAACAGCAGGTCTGACATGGGTTGTAAAGGGACTCAGCCCCGTGGGGCAAAAACTATGTGGCAGGTTCTCTTTAAGTGTTCATATTTTTTTGCTAACAGTAGTTTGGTTCTTGGTCCCTAGTTTCTGCAGTTCATAAAAATCAGTGAAGCCCCCAGGCACCTGGGACTATCATGGGGGCATCGGGGAAATCCTGGATCTACAAGGACGGTATTTTGGGGGAAACCCCCCCTGGTTTCACGGACCCTAAAAAATTTTACCGTAAGGAAGGTTTCCGAAGCTTTAGTTACTTCATATTCAAAAAAAAACCCTTTTTTAAAAACCCAAATTTCCCCCCAAACCCCTTCCTTTCCCACAATGGGATCTCTTCTGTATGATTAGCGCCGGGGAGCACATGGGCCATAAAAACCGCTCATTTTCTTCTCTCGTTAACAGATATTTAAAAATCAATAAAACCTGCTTTTTGTTACATTTAAAGACCACTCGACCCGTACGAAAACCACAGATCTTTTTAACCGCGGGCCTTGGCAGAGCTCACGCTGGGAACTCCCTGAATTGTTCATGTTTCCTGCAAAAACGAGAAACAAACAGGGGTCAAAAATTTCCCCAAAAGTAAGTTTTTAAACATGTGTCGGGGAGAAGTAACTAAAACCCCTATACCTCACTTGGCTTTGGGGGGTTTGAAATAAAAGGCCCCAAAGACCCCAAAATTGTGAGGACTGAGCTCGCCCATTTTTTCCCCTCATTGTCGCTCCTTTCTATCTGCAACATGTCCAACAATGGAAACTCGAAGTCAATGCAGCGAGCGGGACGTACATACGATACATTCACACTAAAATGACCTCGTGGATCCTCCTCAACTTAGAAGTGAAGAATTCTTTATAAATGTTAAAAACTTTCAAGCCCCTATGGCTTCCCAGAAGACCCCGGACCGGGAACACATGAGACCATAGTAGTCTGAAGATGTTGCAACCTGTAGATGCATCTAGCTATATGCCAATGCTGTAAATAAGGGCGTTTTAGTGTTTAATTTTTGTCATAGGGGGCATATTATTAGTTATTTGTTGCAATGGGGACATGTTTTTAGTAGTTATATTCTGTAAATAGGGCAGTTTTTAGATTATATTCTTGACATAGTTGCGATTATATTTGTTTATTTTTGTACAGGGGGAGTTTTATAGTAATTATTTCTTGTAATAGGGGCAGTATTATAGTAGTTTATTCTTTACATAGGTGCGTTTTTTTAAGTGTTATTCTTGTAATGGAGACTATTATAGTGTAATATTTTGTACATAGGGGGCGTATTATGTAGTTTATTTTTGGTACATAGGGGGCATATTATGTGTTATATTCTTGTCATAGGTGCGTATTATGTAGTTTAAATTTTTCTTGTACATAGGAGACGTATTATGTAGTTATATTCTTGTAATGGGGGCTTTATTTTGTTTTTTTTGTACATGGGGGAGTTTTATAGTAGTTTATTATTGTACATGGGGAGCAGTATTATAGTAGTTATATTCTTGTACTAGGGGGCAGTATTATATGTTATTTTCTTGTCATGGGGGGCGTATTATAGTAGTTATTTTTTTTGCAAGGGGCGATTATAGTGTTTTTCTTGTACATGGGGGCAGTATTATAGTAGTTATATTCTTGTACTAGGAGCAGTATTTTTTGTAGTTATTTTCTAGTACTTTGGGGAGGCAGTATTTAGTATTTATATTTTTGTAATGGAGCGATTATAGTGTTATTTTTCTTGTACATGGGGGCATTTTTATATGGGTTTTATTTCTTGTACATAGGGGAGTATTATAGTAGTTTATTTTAAACATAGGGGAGTTTTTGTTAGTAGTTATATTTTGTATATAGGGGCAGTATTATGTGGTTTTATTCTTGTAATAGGGACAGTATTATAGTAGTTTTATTTTTTGTACATGGGGAAGTTTTATAGTATTTATATTCTTGTAAAGGAGGCAGTATTATAGTAGTTTATTCTAGTACAAAGGAGGCAAAGTATTATTTTGTTATATTTTTGTAATAGGGCGTATTATAGTAGTTATATTCTTTTTTCATAGGGGCAGTATTATGTTGTTTTTTTCTTGTACTAGGGGCAGTATTTTTAGTAGTTATATTCTTGTACATAGGGGCGTATTTATAGTTTTTATATTTTGTAATAGGGGCGTTTTTATGTAGTTTTTTCTTGTACATAGGGGCGTTTATGTAGTTATATTCTTGTACATAGGGAGCAGTATTATAGTAGTTATATTTTGTTATTTTGGGGGGCAGTATTATAGTAGATATATTCTTGTAATAGGGGACAGATTATAGGTGTATATTTTGTACATAGGAGGCAATTATAGTAGTTATATTCTTGTACATGGGGCAGTTTTTAGTAGTTTATTTTCTTGTACAAGGAAGGAGTTTTAATAGTAGTTATATTTCTTGTACATGAGGGCAGTTTTTATGTAGTTATTTCTTGTACTTAGGGGGCGTATTATAGTAGTTTTTTGTACTTGGAGGGCAGTATTATAGTAGTTATTTTTTTTAAATGGAGCAGTATGATAGTGTTATATTCTTGTACATAGGGGCAGTATTATGTAGTTATATTCTTGTACATGGGGCAGTTTACGTAGTTTATTCTTTACATAGGGAGCCAGTTTAAGAAAGTTGTTTTCTTGCACATAGAAGGCGTAATAGTAGCTATATTCTTGTACATGGAGGCAGTATTATAGTAGCTTTTATTTTTGTCATAGGGGGCAGTATTATAGTGTTTATATTTTGTACAAGGGGCAGTTTTTTATAGTAGTTATTTTTTTTTTTACATGGGGGCAGTATTATAGTGTTATTTCTTGTACTTTGGGAGCAGTATTTAGTATTTTAATTTCTTTCATAGGGGGGAGTTTTATGTAGTCTTTATTCTTTTTCATAGGGGGCAGTATTTAAAAGTCATATTCTAGTACTTAGGAGGCAGTATTATAGTAGTTAAATTCTTGACATAGGGGCAGATTATAGTAGTTATATTTTTGCTTTGGGGCAGTTTATATAGTTATTTTTTGTACATGGGGGGCAGTATTTGTAGTTATATTCTTGTACATGGGGCAGTATTTTTTTATATTCTTTCATAGGGGGGGTTATTATGTAGTTATATTCTTGTACATGGGGGGGCCCAGTATTTTTGTAGTTATTTTTTCCCGTACATAGGAGGGCGTATTATAGTAATTTTATATTCTTGTAATAGGGGCTATTATGGGGTATTTTATATTCTTGTAATGGGGGGCAGTTTTAGTGTTATATTCTTGAAACATAGTGGCGTTTAAGTATTTATATTCTTGTACATAGGGGCAGTTTATAGTAGTTATTTTCTTGTACATAGGGGCATATTAATTGTTAATTTGTACTGGATGCGTTGTAGTTATATTCTTGTACATGGGGCAGTGTTTTTTGTAGTTTATTCTCGAATAGGGGCGTTTATAGTGTTTATTTTTTGTACAGGAGGCAGTTTTTAGTGTTAATTTTGTACAAGGGGCAGTATAATAGAATTTATATTCTTGTACTTTGGGGCGATTTAGTAGTTATTTTTGACATGGGGTCAGGATTATGTACCTATTTTGTTGGGGAAGCATCTAGTGTTTATTTTTTGTACATAGGGGCAGTTTATAGAGTTATATTGTTGTACATAGGGGGACGTATTATATTTGTTATTTTTGTACATAGGGGGCAGTTTTTATAGTAGTTATATTTTGACATGGGAGGCAGTATTTAGTAGTTATTTCTTGTTCTAGGAGGCAGTATTTTTGTGTTATATTTTTTCTACATGGAGGAAAGTATTATTGTAGTTATATTCTTCTACATGGGTGCCATTTTATAGCATCTATATGGTTATTTATATACTAACACATTTCATAGTGATCTATTACTACAGTATTACAGTTTTCTCAGCAGTCGCCTCCCACCTGTGCAAGGGGGTTACGAGGTGAAGGAAATTTGGACAGGGTTCCCTCCCCAGTTTGCTCCATCCTGTCTCAATGTTGACCCTGTTCCTGTGTCCTGCAGCTCATGCTTTGGAACTAATAGACTCACTCCTGGTAGCCAGTTTTTACATGAGTACAATGAAGGTTTATTACCTCTCAGACCATAAGCCTCCTGGACCGGCCGGCTGACTGTAAACTGTCATTTTTATAGCTCTATATTACGCCTCACTTCCCGTAAAATGACCATTTGAGAGCAGGGCCGGCTATGGGGCAACCTGACCACAGACCAACGCACAGCAGAGTATCAGTGACACTCACACAGGCACGGACCAGGGCTCATAGCTGCCAGGACGCTCAACGAGCAAAGGTTACAATGCAAGCATGAGTCTCCATGAACCGAAACATAGGAATCATTTATGGAGCTACCAATATTTGCATAGACCAATGTTATTCATTTCACTTTGTAGTCACAGACAGAAGGGTCCAACTAGTTCCCGAATGATGATTTCAGAAATACATTGTGCATTAACTACTTGTATCAGTCACTGAAACATAACCTGGAAAGCCTTTAATAATTCTAATGATAAGTTCCCCACTAATAGAAGAAGCATTCATACCCCACTATAATCTGGAGAGTGGGGTACTTGGTAATAATGACGCTGACACTTGGGGGAAGGATAATGCTACTGACACTTGGGGGGCAGGATAATGACGCTGACACTTGGGGGCAGGATAATGACGCTGACACTTGGAGGGCAGGATAATGACGCTGACACTTGGGGCAGGATAATGACGCTGACACTTGGGGGCAGGATAATGACACTGACACTTGGGGGGCAGGATAATGACACACTTGGGGGGCAGGATAATGATACTGACACTTGGGGGCAGAATAATGACGCTGAGACTTGGGGGCAGGATAATGACCCTTGGGGGGCAGGATAATGACGCTGACACTTGGGGGGCAGGGTAGTGACACTGACACTTGGGGGAGAAGGATAATGACACTGACACTTGGGGGAGGATAATGACGCTGACACTTGGGGGACAGGATAATGACGCTGACACTGGGGGGCAGGATAATGATGCTGACACTTGGGGGCAGGATAATGATGCTGACACTTGGGGGCAGGATAATGATACTGACAGTTGGGGGACAGGATAATGACACTGACAGTTGGGGGACAGGATAATGACGCTGAAACTTGGGGGGAGGATAATGACGCTGACACTTGGGGGGCAGGATAATGACACTTACACTTGGGGGGGCAGGATAATGACGGCCCGCATTGGGGGGGGGCAGGATAATGATGCTGACACTTGAGGGGGGCAGGATAATGACGCTGAGACTTGGGGGGCAGGATAATGACGCTGACACTTGGGGGGCGGATAATGAGCTGAACTTGGGGGGGGGAGGGTAATGATGCTGACACTTGGCGGGGGGGGGGCAGGATAATGACGCTGAAATTGGGGGGCAGGATAAAGACGCTGACACTTTGGGGGCAGGAAAAAAATGACACTGGGGATATAAATTGGGGGGCAGGATAATGAGCTGACACTTGGGGGGGGATAATGACACTGACACTTGGGGGAAGGAAATGCGCGGGAAATTGGGGCAGGATATTTACGCTGCACTTTTGGGGGAAAAGGGTAATGACACTGACAACTGGGTGGGGGGCAGGTAATGATGCTGGCACCCTTTGGGGAGGATAATGACCTGACCTTGGGGGGCGGATAATGATCTGACACTTGGGGGGGCCAGGATAATGATGCTGACACTTGGGGGAAGGATAATGACACTGACACTTGGGGCAGGATAATGATGCTGACACTTGGGGGGGCAGGATAATGATGCTGACACTTGGGGGGAAAGGGTAAAGGCACTGACACACTGGGGCAGGTAATGACCTGACATTTGGGGGGGAGGATAATGATACTGACACTTGGGGGGAGGATAATGACACTGATACTTGGGGGGGCAGGATAATGACACAGACACATGGGGGCAGGGATATGACCCTGACACTTGGGGGAAGGATAATGACACTGACACTTGGGGGCAGGATAATGACACTGACACTTGGGGGGCAGGTTTAATGATGCTGACACTTGGGGGGCTGGATAATGACACTGACACTTGGGGGGCAGGTTAATGATGCTGACACTTGGGGGGCAGGATAATGATGCTGACACTTGGGGGCAGGATAATGGGCGCTTTACACTTGGGGGCAGGATAATAATACTGACACTTGGGGCAGGATAATGACACTGACACTTGGGGGGCAGGATAAGGACTGACACTTGGGGGGGAGGATAATGCCGCTGACACTTGGGGAAGGATTTAAAGACGCTGACACTTGGGGTACAGGATAATGACGCTGACACTTTGGGGGCAGGATAATGACACTGACACTTGGGGGCAGGATAATGACGCTGACACTTGGGGGGCAGGATAATGACACTGACACTTGGGGGGCAGGATAATGACGCTGACACTTGGGGGGCAGGATAATGACGCTGACACTTGGGGGAGGCAGGATAATGACGCTGACACTTGGGGGCAGGATAATGATGCTGACACTTGGGGCAGGATAATGACGCTGACACTTGGGGGGGCAGGATAATGATGCTGACACTTGGGGGGACAGGATAATGACGCTGACACTTGGGGGGCAGGATAATGACGCTGACACTTGGGGGGCAGGATAATGATGCCGACACTTGGTGAACAGGATAATGACACTGACATTTGGGGGGCAGGATAATGACACTGATACTTGGAAGCAGGATAATGACGCTGAAACTTGGGGGCAGGATAATGATGCTGACACTTGGGGGGCAGGATAATGACGCTGACACCTGGGGGGCAGAACAGTGGACATGAGGTAAATAGATAGATAGAGAAGAAAATACTGTATACATAGGGATCAATCTGAATAAGAAGACAATAGAGTTCCCAGTCCTTATTCCTCACCTCCCTCCTCTTCATTTTGCCACCCAAAAGGTATCACAATGTTTCACACACTTTCTATGAACTATACAAATATAAGGGTCGCACAGTAGCATCGAACACACAGACTAGATTCTCCATTGAAGCCACACAGCGTGAAACCGCCCCGACCCCACAGACCCGAATACAGCGACACCAACATAAATAAATAGAAGTGGTTTTATTAGCTTTATCACAGAACATAATGACTATCCTCATCGGGGAGAAGCCGCAGCCGGGAGCCCCGCAGGTAATTGACTGGATTGCGGCTGCTCGCTGGGTGGCCGGCACATTACAAACAGTCATTATTTCCTTGAAATTGGTGGTAATTGAAATCATGCAGCTTTTGCCAGGAAGGTATAAGCCTGGAGTACTCATTGTAAAGATCCATAGGACCAGCTACAATGAAGCAAATATGAAGAAACATTCTGAGAAAATGTTACAGAACAATGAAAACAATTAACACTTTCACGTTGTACAACTTGTATCCGTCCATTCTTACTAGCTGCAATGCGACTCTGCTGACCTCGGGGCCATAGCAATATGGTGTACTTAATGGGAACCAAGCAGAATTGAAAGTTGACTACTACAAATTCTGAGAAATATGAAGATATCATTAACTTGCTGAACAACGGCATAACTGCTCGGCTACTGTCAGGTCCAGGCTCAAACTGTGCCACAGAGGAGTAGAGGGAATCATCGGAGGACTCCTGGGCAGATAGTAAGAGTCATGTACACGAGCTGCAGGGTGGGTCTAGAATCAACTCCATTGGTGGATCCCAAGAAACAACTCCACTTGTAGGCCCCGAAAAAAAACTTCACTGGCGGGCCCCAAGAAAAAACTTTACTGGTGGGCCTCAAGATTCAACTGCACTGGTGGGCCCAAGAATCAACACCAGTGGGGATCATAAAAGACAACTCCACTGGTGGACCCCAATAATCAACTCCACTGGTGGAACTCAACAATCAACTCCACTGGTGTTCCACAAAAGACAACCCCACTGGTGGACCTCAAGGTTCAACTGCACTGGTGGCGCCCAAGACTTAACTCCATTGGTAGACCTCAAGATTCAACTCCACTGGTGGACCTCAAGAATCAACTCCACAGGTGGACCTCAAGAATCAACTGTACTGGTGGGGCCCAAGACTCGACTCCACTGGTGGGCCATATAAAACAACTCCACTGGTGGGCCTCAAGATTCAACTGCACTGGTGGGGCCCAAGAAACAACTCCACTGGTGGGTCCCAAGAATCAACTCCAATGGTGCACCCCAATAATCAACTCCACTGGGGGTTTCAAGAATCAACTCCATTGGTGGGCCCCATTAATCAACTGCACTGGTGGACCTCAACAATCAACTCCACTGGTGGGCCATAAAAAACAACTCCACTGGTGGACCTCAAGATTCAACTCCACTGGTGGACCTCAAGAATCAACTCCACTGGTGGGCTCCAAGAATCAACTCTACTGGTGGGGCCCAAGAATCAACTCCACTTGTGGGGCCCAAGAATCAACTCCACTGGTGGGCTCCAAGAATCAACTCCACTGGTGGACCCAAGAATCAACTCCACTGGTGGACCTCAAGAATCAACTCCACTGGTGAACCTTAAATATTCAACTCTTATGGTGGGCCCAAGAATTATCTCCACTGGTGGGCCATAAAAAGCAATTCCACTGGTGGGCCTCAAGATTCAACTGCACTGGTGGCGCCCAAGAGTCAACTCCACTGGTGGGCCGAATGAATAAACTCTACTGGTGGACCCCCATAATCAGCTCCACTGGTGGGCCCCAGGAACCAACTCCTCTGGTGGACCCCGATAATCAGCTCTACTGGTGGACCGTAGGAACCAACTTCACTGGTAGATCCCAAGAATCAACTCTTTTGATGGATCCCAAGAATCAGTGCCACTATTGGATTCCAAGAATAAAAATTCTCCTTTTATAACTTTTCAATTTTCTTTATGTTCATCCCACAGCTAACTGGGAACAACCAACATCTTCTGCCACACTCAATGCTGGATTTCTATGGTAAATGAGAGATATGCTTCTTTCTATTGATATAATTGATATTTCTGTTGTTGGCTCTATGTTTTTGTACAGTCACTCAAGTCCTCTGCATTGTCTCATGGCACTGACTGCTGAGCTCATGATTGCATCTCCCCTGCCCCATTACGTGCATCCCCAAATCATAGATGATAAAATAGAATTGTCCACAATGACTGAGCCTTGCTGTGCACTGACTGCTGAGCTCATGGCTGCATCTCCCCTGCCCCAGTCTCTGTGTGACCCAGGGGTAAATTTCATTGCTACTGATCTAAGACTACACACCTCACTCATCCGAACCTCCCATGCCCGTTTCCAAGATTTTGCACGTATTGCACCAGTTCTCTGGAACATGTTACCCCATGTGATCAGGCACACTCACAACCCTCACAGTTTTAAATGCGCTCTGAAAACTCATCTTCTTAGACAAGCCTATCAAGATCCCTAATTGTTAAGCCCCCAAATTATGTCACACATTCATCACTCCCTGCACTTTGGCACCCACAGGCACTTATCTGTATATATGTATGGTTGGGGATGGCGGGTTCATCCACATTTTATGTATACTACCCCATATTTATGTAAACTGGCTGGACCATTGTAAACCAAGCACTTGTCACCCTTTGTTTCACCCATACACCATAATGATTGTAAGCTCTTGCGAGCAGGGCCCTCACACCTCGTGTCCCCATTTGTCAGTAGCTTTTTTATAATGTAATGTCTGGGTTTTTCTGTGCTTATTCCCTCTATATTGTAAAGTGCTGCGGAATATGTTGGCGCTATATAAATAAAGATTATTATTATTATTATTATTATTATTAAGAGTTAATTAACTACACAGCAACACAGCATTGCTAGGTGTCTAGCAGTAGAAGCTGGTGTTGTGCATGCTGGGAGAGAAGAACTACAGAAGATTCTAGAGAGTCTAGTGAGTATCCTGCACATGGAGGAAGCTGCTGGTGTGTGATAGAAATGTGACAGAGTCCTGTGAGTGCTGCAGCCGTTGAAAGTAGCATGTGTGACAGTGAAGACAGCAGCCAGTGATCACAACACAGGAGCTGGATTCACAAACAGGGGAGAGACTTCAGCTGATCAGAAAGGGCAGAGAAAGCCACTGGTAAACACAGGATAGGACTGGTGAAAGTCGGGTACCTGTGAGCTTATCCCCCCTCTGTGTGAAGCAGCCGGACTACATAGTTACATAGTTAGTACCGCTGAAAAAAGACGCGTGACAATCAATTTCAACACAGTGTGGGGAAAATGTGGGTGAAGAGAGGGAGACAAGGACTTCAAGCCCGGCCTCACCACTGGTGAATGCCCTGAAACCCACAATGCAAGAACCAATCTGCTCCAGTGGAGACCCCATCTCTGACCCCAGAGCCGCCACCAGAGAGGATCCAGAATTTTACATAGTTACATACGTATTAATATTCTTTCGTTTCAGATAGTTATCTAAGCCTTTCTTGAAACCCTCACCTGTTCCTGCTGTGACCAGCTCCTCAGGCGGCTATTCCACAGATTCACAGTTCTTACAGTGAAGAACACTTTTCTCCTCTGGAGATTGAATCCTTTTTTCTCTAGTCGAAAGGAATGTCCCCTTGTCTTTTGAGGGGCTTTATTTGAAATAATTTTTCCCCATACTTTTTGTAGGGACCATTTATATATTTATATAAATTAATCATGTCCCCCCGAAGCCGTCTTTTTTCAAGACTAATAAGTTCAATTCTACTAACCTCTCCTCATAACTAAGATGCTCCTTTCCCCTTGTAAGTTTGGTTGCTCGTCTTTGCACTTTCTCCAGCTCCATTACATCTCTTCTATAAACTGGGACCCAGAACTGAATAGCGTATTCCAAGTGAGGACGCACCAATGCTTTACACAGCGATAATTTAGGCACATAGCGTATCATTGCTGGCATATTTGATGCCTATTTTAAACACATTTAAATATGTCGTGCCTGGTGTATAATGCGCCTAATTTTGGTGTATTACAGATCATTTATAGAGAGAAAAGGACGTCACCAGTTCTTTTGGTGCAAAATAAACCAAAAAAATGGCACAGCCCCAATGGGACAGGACACCCTAAGTGATTTACAGTTTTTTATCTACTTGATCCGAAAAAAAAACATATGCTTATAATTATTATAATTTCTTTTCATGTGTTTGAGGGATGTTTCATGCAGCCAGAATGTGCAGATATGAACTCGACATCGTGTTGTGTCAAATCTGTGATTTGTTGATTTGTGTAGTTGCTACAAAGTAAAAAAAACCTGGGAGACCTTTCTCTAAGAGCAGGAATTCTTTCATTTATGCCAGAGATTGTATTTCCCTCTCATAAAGTGATGCTATTGCTGGGACATGTCATCAATTTATGATCAGTGAGGTGCGATCTAATGGACTCCCGCCAATCCCGATAGTAAAGCGCCTGCAGCACTGAATCATCTACAGCTCAATCCTTATGTATCCCTGCAGGACAGCGCTCCTGGCTAGAAGTGATGTAACTGGACAGTATTATAGTAGTTATATTCTTGTACATAGAAGGCAGTATTATAGTAGTTTATATTCTTGTACATAGGGAGGCAGTATTATAGTTAGTTTAATTCTTGTACATAGGAGGCAAATATTTTAGTAGTTTTTATTCCCTTGTACATAGGGGCGTTTATAGTAGTTATATTCTTGTACATAGGGGGCAGTATTATAGTAGTTATATTCTTGTATTAGGGAGCCCGTATTATAGAGTTATATTCTTGTACATAGGAGCAGTATTATAGTAGTTATATTTTGTACATTGGGAGGCAGTATTAAGGGAGTTATAATTTTTGACATATGGAGCAGTATTATAGTAGTTATATTTTTGTACATAGGAGGGAGGGTTTATAGTAGTTATATTCTTGTACATAGGGGCAGTATTATAGTAGTTAATTCTTTTTACATATGGAGCAGTATTTTAGTAGTTATATTCTTGTAACATAAGGCGGGTTTATTAGTAAATTTTTATTCGTATACATAGGGGCAGTATATTTGTAGTTATATCTTGACATAGGGAGCGTGTTATAGTAATTATATTCTTGTACATAAGGAGCAGTGTTATAGTAGTTAAAATTCTTGTACATATGGGGCAGTATTATAGTAGTTATTCTTGTACATTGGAGGGAGTTTATAGTAGTTATATTCTTGTACATAAAGGGGAAAAG
>JAODAL010031871.1:0-47817 GCA_025379985.1 Phyllomedusa bahiana | reverse complement strand
TAAATAAGTATCCCCCCGGGCCCTGTCTGTGTAGTACTCCACGATTTCTCTCCAGAAGCGGAGGGTTTGGAGCGCCCTTGTTGGACTGTTTGCCTGTTACTGGCTGCGGCATATCGACCTTCAAAAATGCAAGTAGCACATCGTGCACATATGAAATATATATTTTAAGGATATATCAATAAAAGAGATGTTTTAGAAAAAGTTTTTTCTCCTGCTATATTTGTGATTGTTTGATGTATAACATCTTATCATCATTCACCTTACAATCCTTATATTCGTTCTATAACCCGTAAGAAAGGAGTGTGGTATGCACGGCGCCAGCTTGCCACTTCGTTACGTACTCATTACATTTAGACTGCACTATCCTATCGCGATTGTCTCTCCTAGTGCGAATGCGCGGAATTTTCGCGCATGCGCCGTATAATCTTTAGGGTAGCGAAGCCATTTTAGTAGTTCTTTGTGGTATTTGTTCACAGCGCATGCGCAGCTTATTGCCTGCGCCGGCGCACCCCGCCCGGCGAGACGCCGCTTTCATGCACGCGCTTTGACTGAACACTTGAGTAATTAGTGTCATCTCTTTCTATATATTATCTTAGATCTTTCTCCTCCTGCCTACCTTGCATCATACATCCGGCCAGTCCAACCTGCCGAACACCATGGATCCCAGCACCAGCTATCAGGCAGCTTTATCATACATGGACTTCCACTGCTGAAGGAACGTAAGCTTCCATCTCTTTGAAATCTTTTTGTTGTTCTCTGATGAACCCGTTGTATCTTATCCGGGGGAAACGCGTCGGAACATAGATAGAATATAGTTTAAATGGAACACAGATGGAATGTACATTAATAGGTACATCAGTTCTAATTTATGGCAACTTAGCCTTCCCTGCATATATTATTGTGCTGGAATATATATTAATGAAGATACATTTATCCCTATGTGTCTAATCTTGTTTGGTTATAACTTTGTTCCTACTTCGTAGCATATATTATTGTGCTTCGCTCAGTATATATTTTTGTGCTTTATTTTTGCAGCATCTTCATTAGTACTATTTATCTTTGTTTTTTCTCTTTGGTATTTCGATTTAGTTCTTTTCTATCATAAGTTTTCATTTTATTTTTACATCTTAGTATGTATTTTTTTCATTTATTTTTTGTAGGATTAGGCATTATGTTTGGATAGAGTAGGGATTGGTTTAGGGCTAGGTAGGTTAGGTTCCTGTGTGGGGTCGCCCTTCTTCGGGGCGGTATCCCCATTTTTCTTCAGGTTTAGTATTTTTAGGGATTAATAGGGACCTTGTAGTTCCCTTTTTATTAGTACATCTGAATAAAAGTTATATTTTAGCCTGAAGGTGTAAGTTGCTTCATATTTGTATTTTTTTTTCGATTTATAGTTTGTTTACGCCGGGCTTCTGATATCTTGGGTGTACTCTTCACCTGTTATCCATAAAAGAGAGATAGTAGTTTTTTCTAAGGAGCAGTTAGTAATATAAATTCTATGTCTACCATGTGTAATATTATTCATTTCTGGGGTACAGTGAGTGCTGTAATTTCTGGTGTATGGAATGCAATAAAATACATTTTGAGGTACAGTATGTGACATAAGTGATTCCTAGAGGTACAGTGAGATTGGGTTGTTTTATTTCCCTCATTCTGTTGTGTGTATAACAAATTTAATGGAGTAGTGACGGGGGATGGGAGGGTTAATGAAATTTGCTGCATTGCACAACATTTTTTATTTCCATGTAGAGAGGGAAATATTATAGGTGGGCTGGTTCGGTTTCATTGCCAGGGCTGCTTTTTAGTCCCCGTCCGGCTCTAAACTTCTGTAAATAGAGAGCCACTCATAACCTTACGGATTGCAAACCCAAAAATGTTTGCCATAAGGACTCTGACCAGACCTGCTGGGAGAGCTCACAGCACTCCCCCAGACCTCCTAGCTGGGTTAGAGGGGGCCGCTTCATTGCAGGGAGAGGAGGGGCGAGAAGAGAAGGGAGGGGAAGTGAAAGGGAAGGCGATTGAAGGAGGGGGGGATGGGAAAGGATAGGGGGTGATGGGGAAAAATTCCCCCCCCCACTTTTTTTGAAAAAAAGTTACCCCCTAAACTATATTTTAATAATACCCCCCTAAGTTTCATAATAACTGCAATATTTTATTAAATACTCCCACTATAGTGAGAAAAAACCCCAAATGTATTCTTTAATATACTGTAATATGTAAATTAAAATACTGCCCCTTTGGGAAATAATGAAAAATTAAGAAATTCAAAAATTTTACTGAAATATGTGAAAAATACTGCATTTATAGTGATAAAACCCCTAATGAAATCAAATTTACTGTGAAATATTGTTTAAAAAGATTTCACTTTTGTGAAAATAATCCCAAAATGTATTCATAATATCCCTTTTAATATGTGAAAAAATTTATTTGCCTAAAAGTGAAAAACCTCTCAAAATTGTTTTCCCAAAAATTATACATGTTTTGTACCCATTTTAATAGGGCATTTTTTTTTTACCCACAAACATATATATTTATATATTATAAAATTATATTTTAAAATATAAAAAAATTTATAAAATTTTTGCGATAAAAAAATCTAGTCGGAAAATGGGGATTAATCAAGGGTAGAATGAAAGGTTGAGAATACCCTTATGGGATGGGGAAGGGAAAGGGTTATATATAACATACAAGCAGGCTTGTAAGTGACAAGTTTAAACTTGATTTCAAAAGATTGAAAGATTTTAAAATTTTTTTGGGAAATCCCTTTAGGTTTTTAAAACCAAAATTTTTTTCTAATAAAATGTGTGTGGATGTATTCTTACGACAAGAAACCGGGAAATTTTAAAACTATTTTTATCCACCGTTTAAAAATTTTAATTCCCTGCCCTTAAAGGTTATATAAAAATTAAATCTTTCGCTTTTAAAATTTTGCAATGCCTTTTTAAATTTTAAAAACCAAAAGGGAAAAGGGGGGACTAGCCCTGGTTTTAATTATTAGGAAAGGAGGGGTTTTAATATCCTAAAAAAAGGTTTGTGAAAGTAAAAAGGTTCCTTTTAGAAAACCGTCTGCTTTTGTATTTCCCTTGCCTTTTTGCAAAATTTTAAAAATTGCCCTTTGTTTGAGAAGATATTGTGGACTTTGGCCCTTTTCACAATATAAATACTGCAAATTATTTATAAACCCAACTCCCAGTATAGCTAAAAAAAAAACCAAATGTATTTCCTAAATAATTTGTTTTTAAAGTTTTAACAAACCCTAGGATAAAAAGAAAAAAAAGTAAAAATTTTTTAAGGGGATCTCAGATTTTTTCCCCGGAATCACACCAAAACCTTTTTATATAAAACTATTTTAATTATTACTGTTATTGGGTAAAATTGAATATACATTATTTAAATCCTTTTAACTGATCCTAAAGTTACATCCTTGTATTTACTCCAGACTGCCATTTACTATTCTGTTGCAGTCACTTTTAAAATACATTATTTAAATCCGGGTCCCTGATTCTAATTACACCTGTTTTTTTTTTAAAAAAAATTTTTTAAAAAACATAACAATAAAAAAATACAAAAACTTCGTAAAAAATTTATCTAAGCCAAATTAACAGGAAATGCCCCTCTTTCAGGGCCCTTTACAACCCCCCCCGGACCAAACACTCACTCCCCCCCCCAAACCCAAAAAATTATTTACAAAAAATTTACACTACTATAATAAAAAAACAAAATTTAAACAACCCAAGAGGGCCCGGGCCCCGGGTTTGCATAAAAAACAAAAAAACAAACCCCAAACCCAAAACCCAATTTTTTCTTTTTTTTTTTTTCCTTTTTCTTTTCTTTCTTCCTTCACCTCCACAACAAACCAATAACAAAAAAAAAAAAAAAGGCCCCCCCCAACACCCGACACCACAAATTTTCTTTTTGGTTTTTTGGTTTTTTGTTTTTGGGGTTTTTTTTTTTTGGCCCCTGAATTTGCCCCCCGCATCCCATGCCCCCAGCACATTTTTTAAGGGCCCCGTCCATGAATAAAGTCCAGGTTTTTTATTTTTTTTTTTTTTTTCCCCAAAAATTTTCCCCAAAGGCCCTCAAAAGCCCCTTTAAACCCCCAAATTTCCCCAATAAAAAACCCTCCCCCCTTTTCCCACCCCCCAAAAACCTAACTTTTAAACCCCAAAAATCCCCAAAAACTTTATAAAATACACAAAATATACAAAATTTAAAAACTAACAAAAATATATAAAATTTACAAAAAAAAACAAAACACACACCCAGACTTTCCGAAAACCCAAACCCCAAAATTTTCGGTGCCCTGCAAAGCCCTTTACCCTTTAACACAGTCCCCAAAAAACCAAAACAAAAATCCAAACTTTCCCAAATCAGCCCCCCACCGGGAAAGGGGGGACGCCCAAGCTAGGGTCCCCAAAAGGCAAAGCCCCTCCAAGGGGAAAAAAGGGTCTCCCTTTCCCCACCTTTTCCCGAACTCCAGAGAGAAACCACCTTCACCAGGTAAAACCGAGAATTTTTCCTAACCACCCAAACCCAACGGGGGGGATTTTCCCCCTGCTTTCGATACTAAGCACCGCCGTCCACTTGTGGGTTATACCCCCCACTAAGCTAACTAAAAAATAACGTGCTAAAGGCCCCGACCCTCCTAGGTGTGAAGTTTCCATAGGCCCATTCCGCAAATAAAAAGAGGGGCCCAAGCCTGGGCCACCCCAATGGAGCTCCCCACCCTGGTTTAAACCCTTTGGGTTTAAAAGGGGGAAAATGAAGCAAGAAGGGGGTCCAGGGCTCTCCAGCGGGCCCAAACCGCCCCTCCCCGGGGACACCCCCGGCCCTCAGAGTCCAAACACTTCAGATTTTTCCCTCACAAAGTTCCCATGGAAGCAGCGCCCAACCCAAAGTAAAAAAACCTTCGGGGTGGATCCGGGATAAAATTGTAAAAAGGGTCGCAACCCAAACCCTTTCCCAGACCCCGGTTTGGGGGCATTTCCCTGGGGGCAGAGGTTTCGGGAAAAAGGGGCCCAAACAGAACCCTTTTGGTCAAGGTTTTTGGGTCGAGGGGAGCCCCTGATTTCCCACACCCAGGGACCCCACCCGACCCCAAGAACCTTCAAAACCCCAAGGGAACGTGGGAGGGAGATGCCCATGAGGGTGCGCAAGTTTTTCCCAATTTGCCCCCTGTCCCCCTTTCCCTTTGGAAAAGGGAAAAAGGGCCGGGAAACCACCCCCCGCCCCAGGAAAATTTTACCCACGGGGGAAGCCCTCTCTTTTCCAGGGTTTCTGGCGGGTTTTGATTTTAAATAAAGGTTTTCAAAAGGGAAACCCCCACGGGGTTGCCCAAATCCCCCAACCCCTCCTAGTCTCCTGACGGAAAATTTAACCCCCCTCTTGACTAGGTTCAGCCTATTCCCCCTTTAACCAACTCACATGCAAGTAAATTCGGGGTTTTCCCCAAACCCCCCTTTTTTGAAGATGGTTTGCCCCCGGAACCCTCCGGGCGGGGGGAAATGGGAAGCAACCAAAAAACAAAAAAATTTATCCACAATCCAGGGCCAGGGAAAAAGTTAAAATAACAAACTTTTATTGTAGCTAAAAAAAAATACAAGACACATGCCCAGGTAGGGGTTCGCGACGTTTTTCGGGGAAACACCCTTCTCATAGCCTGTCCCATTCATGTGAGAATTTATATAAAATCAAAATATATTAAATCTAACTCACCTGGTTGCACTAACAACACACTGCTGCCCTGTCTGTCTTTTTGCTCCGTCTCCCCAAACAGGGAAGAGCCGGCGCCTGCGCAGAAGCCGAACCCCCGCTGCATATACCGGGGCCCGGCGCGGGATTTGCCGGGGCCCGAAACCGGAGAACCTCACAGCGCCTCATTGCGGTATTCACAGTGGCAGCTAATATGCAAAAAAGGGGGCAGAGTGCAAACCAGAAGAAAAAGGAACATAAAAACATTTTCATAAAATTAGATAAGAGCAGAAGCATAGAGACCAACAAGATAGAATGAAACATAAGCAGATAGACATGTACACATAATTAGCCGATGGGGACAAATGGATGTTTAAATAGTAGCATAAATATAAGCTCATATTAGAATCAGAACTGAGGGAATCCCAATTTTTGATTTTTACATCCAATATAAATATAAACCTAAACGGACAGTAGCTTACATTGAAAAAAGGATACAAGATTAGTAATGATAAAGGATTTCATTACGGATATTTAAACCCTTTGGCAGAGGTATTAAGGGTCACTATCCAAAAGGCTTCCCGATTGCGTAGCGAATAGAGGGGATCGCACTCCGGTTTATTCAAGATAATTTTTTTCAATAGCGAAGGCACGAAATGATTTAGTACTGGATTGATGAATATTAATAAAATGACGGGCCGCATTGGAAATATTCCGTGTTCCCGGATTATTAATATAGTTAAGATGTTCACAAACTCTTATTTTAATCTTACGAGTAGTTGACCCTACGTAATAGAGATGACACTGGATACACTCCACTATATACACCACGGACGCAGAATTGCAATTTAAGAATTGTTTGATCTGATACTGACGACCTTGTGATTCAAACCTTTTAGTGACTTTAGAGAAAAGACATGTTTTGCAGGGGTATGCTCCACATTTGTAATAGCCCTGATGTCTTAACCAATTACTATCGGAAACAGGAGTAGAGCAAAAGACATTAGGACTAATCAGGTCACCAAAAAGTACGAGAATTTTTTGCAACCACTCTACATCCTTGAGATAAAATGTGTTTTAGGAGATCATCTTCCAACAAAACCGGGAGGTATTTGTGTATTATTTTTTGAATCTCTGGAAAACAAACATTATAATCTACAGCTAGTGTTTTGGGAAATTTTAGGAGACATGTTGAGCATGTTTGTGATCGTGTAACAAGAACCTCGATTTTTTACGGTCTACAATACCCTAGTGAGCGCGATCAATAAGACCCTTCTGAGGAAACCTCGAGCAGACAAGCGTCGTCTAATAGTAGTATGAATCACTGTAAAACTACGTGTGGATGAAGAGCAGTTTGCGTTTCGGGCCCGAGTAAAGCTCGCCATGGGAAGATAAGCGAGTATGATTCATGTCCTATTTTTATTGTAATGCACAATAAAAGAATGTTATTTAAACTTTTACCCCGGCCCCCTCTGTGATGCTGGATAAATATACAGTTTTTATTGGTTATACCCCCCTAACCTCTGGAAGAACAGACATGTAGCACCCCGAACCAGAAAGGATACTGGCAAGATGCACACACTGCCCATCTACAAACATCAAAAGGGAGCAGGTATGTTTTGACGATGTTTTAACCCTTTCCCAGAGGGTTTAAAGACCAACCCTTCCAACTTGATCCACTTCTGAGGTGCAATCTATAAGCCAGCTTCCCCAGTTTTGAGTGGTGGGTAATCCCCTTGGCCAAATTCAATGCCGAGAAACTTTGTTAGCCCGACTCCTGGGGCACTGAAGGTGTCCGGGAGATCAAAAATCAGGATTCTCCTCCTCCCAGCCAAGCTCTCAAACTTAACCCGTTTTGATCTTGGACCCAGATACTCTGATAGCATCTACCACTGACAGCACCCACTCCGCCCCATCCGCGAGGGACACTAAGATGGTTACTCATCAGCATAAGCCACCACCCTCAGAGTGGCCCATCCGGAGCCGCCTGGTCCATCCCGACCCTCCGCCACAGGGTCCCACATCCATCCTCCTAAGGAAAGGATCGATCGCCAAACACTACAGTAGACGGGCTCAGCGGACAACCCTGGCGAACCCCAGACCCCACCTCAAAAGGGCGGCCAATCCAACGTTTAACAAGTGGGAAACCTCTCTACCCCCAGCGTAACAATGTCTTACGCCAATCAACAAACCACCCCGGCCGGCCATATCACAGGAAGACGGACCAGAGTACTCATGGTTAACAGATCAAACGCGTTGCCTGATCCAAGGATCAGCAGGTACCCCTATCCCAGTGTGCCCCCGCCCTGCCAGCTCGCCATCCACATCTTCCCCGGACACTAGAGCACAGCACTAAACGTACAGCGACCAGGAACAGAGCAGTGCTGGGCCCCTGAAAGGAGCTGGTGTGCAAACTTCACCAACCGATTAAACCAGCACCTTTGCCAGAATCTTCTGTCCACATTGAGCAGCGCTAAGGGACGCCAGTTCCATGAGGGTACGGAATCTTTTACCCCTTTGACAGAAGACCAAAGCTGCCTCCTCATTGACTTTGCAGAATGTCTGCGGAGAGACACCAAAATATATACCACATTCAAGAGGGGACCAAGGTGTCCTTAAAGGTCATATAAAAACTCAGGACGTTAAACCATCTGTCCTGGCGATTTATTGGGTCGTAGCCCCTCAATCGCCAGGCGATTCCTCTTCTCAGATCTCTTCTTCAAAACATCAAGAGAAGGGGTCATACTCCCCGGTATCAAGGAACAGTTTCAAGCCAGGGGGAAAGCAAGACATCCTGTTCCCGATCAAATCCCTCCTCGCCATTCGATGTGATAAGTAGGATTGCACCTCCATGTCCCTGATCTAACATATCTCAGGGACCCGCCGTAACTATCAAACAGCTCCAGACACACATCTTACTATCACTGATCAATCTTGCTGTTTCTGTAAGGATCGGGCGAGCGGTACTTCCCATAATCCTTCTTTTACCCTCCAAAACCAAAGATGCGATGTCTGTCAAACACTGACCACCTCATGAGCAAGGACTTCACTTGGAGATCTCCACGCGGCTACCCCCAGTCGAGACAGAGACTTTCGAGTTTTCTCCTGCAGACCCTGGTACAGGAGCAGATACCGCCATGCTCCAGAGCTCGAGAGCCTGGCGGAAGAACATATGGGACACCCCACCCTTTTTGAACATCTCCCACCACTCAGCCTTTACTACTTGCACCGACCCATCAAAGGGTTCCTTGCTCTGAAAAAAAACCCAAAGGACTGTCTGATCTCCCGCTTTCATCCAAAAGAGACGAATTTACCTCCAGTATCCATCGTTCCCATACGGGGGGTCACTGTAACATTCAGAGAAAACAAAATTAAACAGTGGTCGGAGAACTCCACCTCACACAGCAGACACCGCTTAAGCGACGGCTTCCCTCCTTTAAATAAAAACCTGTCTATCCTAGACCTACAGTACACCTATGATAGTGAATCCCCCGCTGTGGCCTGGGGTGTGCCCGGAAGTTGCCATCCACCAGGCGAGCCGTCACTAGCTATTCTAAACCCAACGCGACGCTGTCATAAGTCAGCTTGTCTCTGGAACCTCCCCTGTCCTGGGGGCCACGTGCCAGATTTTGAAGTCCCCTCCAAAGAGACCACCTGCCGGACTTGTAAAAAGATAGGGCATGAATCCTCATAAGAGACACTTTATACGGTCCCACTAGGCCGTTGGGAACCATAGATTTAACTAGACGAAGTTCCTTGACCCTACATGATGACATCTAAGATCAGGGCACCTGTCCCCATTTTGCTAATTCAATCACTACCGTCGGCAATTGTATCCGGTGCTGTAAATAGTACGGCCCCTCCCGCTATACGCATCGGCTGCCAAGGGACAGTAGGAGGTCTCCGCGGCGCCACCCCTTCGAGCTATCGCCATAAACACTGCCGCTGAATCTGGCAGCCTGGTTTCTCCCAGCCCTGCAGAAAAATAAAGACTAGAGACTAATTGGGCCGAAAAAATCAAATGGACGCAAACCGAGCCGTATCTGACTATAATGCTGGCAACTGAAAATGTGATCCAGCGTCACGGAGTGGGGCGCGCCATCCAGGGTTACTGAATTAAGAACGCTTACTTACTTCCCCCTGCCCGAGCCATTCCTCCACATCAGACGACGATTTTGTCCCTTTTTAAGGACACAGATGTGGTCCATATCCCCGTCCGCCTTGTCCTCAGGTTCTAGTGCCAGTCCCTCCCCCATAGGTGACAATTTTCCCCAGCGGGAGGGGACTCGCGCCCCCTGTAGGCCCTGATGTCACCGCACTTCCTTCCGGAACCCTAACCCCCGGCCCCCTCCTCCGATGAGGGGGCGATGTCACCGAGGGCAAGGTAACCGGTTATGAGAGATCAACCCAAGAGGGGGTCGTTTGATACTTCCTTATGGATCTGGTGGTGATGGATAAGATCTACATCCCCTTTCGTTTTACCCCTGCCTACCTCTCTTGCCATCCTTCCACTTCCCCATCCATGCTAGACCAACGGGGGGGTGATTGAGGAGACGGCACCTTCCTCTTATTGAAGCCTCCAGATATTCCTCATTCAGTTCACTCTCCTTTGGGCCCTCAGCGGTATCAAATCAGCCTCAGGGTCGGATCAGAGTACACCCCCAGATTCCACAGATGCCGAAGTCCCCGAATTCCGCCCATCACCCCTCTCTTTGTCTGCTTATTCTCCTGACGCCTTAGTTGGGCGTGCGTCTTCACTGCTTCCCTTTCCCTCACTGGCCCCCTCCACATCCATCACCGCTGCCAGTCATCCCCCCCAGCAATATCAGGCCTCATGCTTTCTCCCTGCCGGGTACTTGACCCGCATGGCAAAGGAACGTGACGCGCTGAACGTGTGTCCCCATGGTACACATAAGTGCAAACGAATCTGTGCACATGACGCAGCAAGGTACCTAAGCCCCACAACAATGTACACTTCTGCGCGATGAGCTGTCACTGAAATGCGTGGGGCTGCCGCATCTGTGACACAGTTTCAGGCTGACCCTTGTAGAAAATCTATGCGATCCCTTCCGATGAAGGTAGCAGATGGTAATGGGGTAACCGTATACCCCCGAAACCCTGAAGCTTCGACCATAACTGTCCAAGCCCCTGACCCTATTCCAAATTCGTCCCTGTTCTTTTAGGGACGCCCACCACCTCGCCCGAAACGGGCCCAAGAGCCACGACATGATGTCAATACAAGAGAGTGACTCGTTACGAGTTAAGAACGGTCACCTTCTTCCACGTTATTAGAACTAGACAACCGCCTGGACCTGCAAAGTCTCGCCAGCCGGGCTTAGATCCTGTGCCACCCTCAGGTATCGACCATAAGAGCTCAAGTCCCTCCGCCCCGAACATAGCTGACATCAAACTCAGGGGACCCCATAGGGATGAATCAAGGCAATAGATTCAGTTGCCTTGAAGCCTCATCTTTAAGCAGAGAGCACAACCACTTTTTTGTGCCTTGGGTGACATGTATCATTGCCAACCCACCTCAGCGGAACTAAATACATATCCTACGGGATACTACCCTGCCCGGGTGTCGGAGAGAGACCATTGGTCCTTCCTGCCCCATTGCATCTCGGAAGGCTGAGATCCATGCCCTCCTAACCAAAGGATAGATCATCCTCCCTACCCTCTACATTGAACGATCTCTCAACCACTCTTCAGAGTCCTCCAGAAGACGTACCGTTTGCAAAGAGCCGTCCCCATAAGCAGAGGACAAGGAGGGACCCCCATTCCCCCCAGCAGCGACAATTAGCATAACTGGCCGTACAGGGCATGTCAGCAGCTGGGGGCCAAACCGTAACCAGGCCCCCCTCCCCTCCCCACTCCACCTATGACCCTCCACCACCCACCTCCATATCATCCAAACCACCTACATTAGTACATATCGTGCCCACCCACATTCCTCCCCACCACCACCACACCACCACCAGGCCCCCGAAACATCAACAAAAACGTTTCCTCCCACCCACCTCCTCCCTCGTTTCTCCCCCCCACCATTCATACCCTCACACATACTGGCCGGCCGGGGGACCGGATGAGATTGGGTGCAACCATAATGGTGGGTACCTCAGCATCCCCTGGGACCTGGGGCCAGAGAGACCCGCCACAGGACAGTGCCGCAACCCCATATAGGACGGGCCAGACAGCCTGCTATATCCTGTTTTAGGAGCCCGACCCCACCCCAGTCTTTAACCCTCCCTTCATCGGTACCCCCGTTTTTGGGCGCCTCTTGGTCCAGTGTCTGAACGCTCGCAGATTCCTTTACCTGGCCCACTCATACTACCTCTGACCACAGCACGCAATTACAAACAGAAGGATTTAAGTCCAAGTCCTTTTATTGGGAGGGCGCACCGTCTCAGCCCCCGGTGTCTCCTTCACGCAATCTGCTCCCCTAAGGACCATCGTCATCAGCAGTTGGAGCTCACCAGTGGCTCTCGGAGCCCCACTCCAGGCCCCCGCCGCTCCCCCCCTTCCCAATATGGAGCAGCTATTCGTGCCAGGAAAAGCCTTTCCACATTACTCTCCATTACCTTACTGTCCCGGCTCTACAGCCCGGTAACCCGGACGCGGCGCGCCAGCACCCTCCGGCTACTGCAAACAGAGACAGACTCACCCGCCATGTAGGATACATCATTCTCCCCGCCCTCCATGCATCCGAGGTCCACACGCAGGAACACGGCTGGCTGAGAAGCGGGGCTCAAACAGTGTCAGACCCCGCGTCCGACCCAGGGTGTCCCAGGGAAGGGGTCAACAACGAATTTTAACCTGCTTCCTGGAGCTGTGGTCTTCTAAGCTTTTTCTTACTGCCCCCAAGGGGCGCCTCCTCTTGTATCTCCTCTCCAAAGCACAGTCCTGGAAAAACGCACGAGTGGGTACTTCCAGGAGCTGGATCTGTGGCCATCAGGCCCTCTCCCGGGCTGCCGGGTAGCTCTCATCCCCCGATCCGCCGGTGCGGAAGGAGACATCGCTGCCATCTGTCAGGGGCCCACTGTAACGGCTCCTCCGCAGGGCCACCAGGTGGAATCCGGCTGGTCACTCGACGATCATCCATGTCCACCGTCCACTGCAGGGTCTTCCCCCACCTGGCTGGCGCGACGGCAGCCCCATCTGCCCTTCTCCCTATCCCTCCACAGCCATCTCCTGGAAGCTGGCCACGTATTAAAGTTTCTCCTTAGATGGTCCGGCTTCTCTCCCTCAGCAATGTTCGCCGTTCCACCAGTCAATATGTCCGACTGGATCTGCTTTACTTGGCTTTATGCAGCCCCTTCTTTCCTTTCTTTTGGGGCCACCCCAAGCTGGGCCCCTCACACTTGCGCAGCCCTCCTCCTGGAGCCTCCTCAGGGTCTTGCTGGCGTCTTCATACTCACAGAGGTAACACATCACCACGGGGAACCATACGTGGATACCGATTCCCGACCTCCGCAATGGCCCCCAGCCTTCCTTTCCTCTAATTCATCGGCCTCACCCCCTTGAACAACCTCGGCTTGTTCCTCTGGCCCCTTAATGGCCACACTCACCCAAGCTTAGCAGCAGACAGCTCTTCTTTGCCTGGATGTAGCCATGGCGGCTTTTAAAAGTCTCTTCAGACTCAGGGGCTGCAAAGCCATCATTGCTGCGGCTCCTGGCAGATCTTCTTACCCCCGATATCCTCATGGTAGCCAAACGCTGGCTTCTCCTGTCCCCTGGGCGTAGCTGAGACAGGAGCCAGGGTGCTTGATTTGCTCACTCATGCCCTAGCAAACCTCACTCCCTCCCTGGGGTAGGAGGGAGCAGAGACCAGGCAGGAAGGAACAAACAAACAACAGCCACCAGCGCACATCACAAGCGCCCGCCCTCTCAGAGACACACCCACAATCCACAACTGATTGCTGCCCCTGAAAGAGCTGCACTCACTATCTGCCATGGTGCAGTCACAGTGTCATACATTACTTATCCTGCACTGAACCTGAGTTACAATCCTGTATTATCCTCCAGAGCAGCACTCACTATTCTGCTGTGCAGTCACTGTAACATACAACAATACTTATCCAGTACTGAACCTGAGTTTACATACATCCTGTAATATACTCCATAGCAGCACTCACAATTCTGGCTGGTGGCAGTCACGTACATACATACTTAACTGAACTGATTCTGAGTTACCTCCTGAATTATCCTCCAGATAAGACTGCGCTACCACTATTTCTGCAGGTGCAGTAACTGTGTAACATACATTACTTCTCCTTACTGATCCTAGTTACCTCCAGAATTATCCCCCAGGGCTGCGCTCACTATTTTTGCTGGGCAGTCACTGTGAACAAACATTACTTAATCCTGATATTTATCCTGAGTTACCTCCCTATATTATCCTCCAGAGCTGTACTCACAATTCTGCTGGTGCAGTCCACTGTGTACACATACATTATTAACCTGTACGATCTGAGTTAAATCCTGTATTATCCTCCAGACTGCACTCCACTATTCAGGCTGGAGCATCACGGTTACATACATTTACTTGATCCTGTTCTGATCCTGTAATTACATCCTTTAATTAACCCCAGAGGCTGCGTCTCACTATTCTAGCTGGAGCATTCACTGTGTACAATAACAATTACATATCCTGTACTTATCCTGATTACATACATCCTGTATATCCTCCAGGAGCTGGCACTCACTAATCTGCAGGTGTTAGTCCACACTGTGTACATACAAAACATAACCTGTACTGATCTGAGTAATACCTGCATTATACTCCAGAGCTCAACTTTTTTATTGTATAAAAGGAGTAAAAATCTGAAACCAGTAAATAACCAGTATACAAATAAACTGAAAAGTACAGAAACATAAACCTGTTACATATTACAATTTTGACCGGTCCAGCTCCATTCACTCCATTCATTCAAAACATACACACATCTTTTTTTCTTTTTCTAAAAATATTACTATATACACCCCCGGCTGGCCCACCTGTGAGTACCTCAGCTATTTATAACTTTAATACTATTTACATATATACAAGTTCTATACACTTTTTTTTTTCCTTTGTTTTTTTTTTTTTTTTGTCTTTGTGTTTTTAAAATGTCCATTATTACGATTACACCACTAATCCCTCAAGTCCCAAAAACCCCTCCCAACCTAACTACTGTATATCCCACTTTTTTTGATTTTTATTATTATTATTTTTTTCCCCGTCCAAAAGTCCGTGTCCTTAATGTTCATTGTTTCACATTACACCACTGATCACTCATGTCCCGAAAACCCCTCCCAACCTAACTATATCCCTCCCAATTTTTCCCTTTTTTTGGTTTGTTTTCTTCTTTATAGTCCAAAAGTCTGTGTCCTTAATGTTCATTATTTCCCTTTACACCACTGATCTGTAAAAGCCCCAAAACCCCCTCCCAACCTAACTATATACCGCCATTTTTTTTCTCCTTTTCTTCTAATTATATACATACATATAAATATACATATATACAAATATATACATAGTGAAAAACCATAACCCACATACCATATATCAAAAGCTGAAAACAGAAATACTAACCCCAGACTCCCCCTGAGACACTGGTACGGTGTCTCCAAGCCTTTCTTACCTCATCACTTCAAAACAAAACAAAAGGCTAAGTGTTAGATTTCAGCCCCCCACCAGGATGATGGCACCTGGAAAGAGAAGCCCCTCCCAGATGTAGATGCCCGAGCCCCATCACTCGAACTCCAGAGAGCGCAAACCTTCACCAGGTCCACCTATAATGTTCCGAATCACCTCTTCCCCTGAAGGGTTTTCTGCCGCGTCGACACTAAGCAACGGGCGTGCCACACTTGATTACCTGACCACTATAGCTAACTAAGTATACAGTGCCCAAGTCCCTCGGTCCCACCTCGCACTCTGAACGCCCTGTATGGCCCACTTCCTGCATAGGAGAGACCGACTAGCTGGGGGCCAGCCATTGGGAAGCTCCCACCCTGATGTCTACCTCTATATTAAAGGGCAGTGAAGTAGGAAGTCTCAAGCACGCCACCAACGCATACTCCAACCTGATGACCTTCCCTATCCTCGGGGCTCCAAACTCACATTGCCTACCTACCTATAGTTTTTCCATGGAACCGCACCAGGCCAAGATCCAAAAAACTTCAAGGGATCTAACTGATTTAAAAGTCGACTAAGCCCGCCCTCAGATATCCCGACCTGTCAATCCCTGAGAAGTCAACGGGCTCCAGAAATGGCATAGATAAAGGACCCTCTCATCCAGGTATTTCCTGGCAAGAGGTCCTCACCTCTCCTGTCACGTCCAGCACCGCCATCGACGGATGAATTTTAAGAGTCAGTGCAACGTAAGCGGGAGAATATCCCGTGTGGCGTGCGGAAGATCTTCACTCGACCACCCAACACCCATTCCTGGAAGTAAGGAACCGCAGCCATTCCCTGCAGGAGCGACCCACGGAGTAGAGGGCCTTCTTTCCAGAGGCTATGCTATGTTTGGTCTTAAAAAGGATTTGACCACAAACCCAGCCACGGGTATAACCATACCTAACCCCGCCCGAACTCCCGTGCGGTAATGTCACATCACGCTGACAGGACAACCTTTATCCCCAAAGTAGTCAGAAAACACAGGCTGTAGATCCGTGGCCATTAGAGAATCGGGCAAAAGGCACACACTGCCCAGGTAGAAAAATAACAGGAGGCAGGCAGGACAAGATCAGTTCACCCTCTCACTCAGGGTCAAGGATCACCCTTTTATCCACTGGTCACACCTTCAGAGCGCATTAAACATCCTGCTCTCCTAGTTTTTTTCTGGGGGTAAATTCCCCCTTGGTCCGAATTCAATGCCGAGGATCTGAAATGATTCCTGGGCACAGGGAGGGCGTCTGGTAGTTATATTGAAATGCTTGATCTCTCCTCTCCCCACCCAGAGCTTCGCACTTCTCCCGGTTTGATACGGATCCGGATGCCTCCACATAGCCGTCTACTTCTGACATCACACACTTTAGCCGCCTCCTCAGAATAGGAAACACAGACGATGACGCCACCGCGTACACTAAACTAGACCCTTCAGAGGGGGAACAGATCGCCCGCATTGCCCAATCCCCACCCCGCCAACGGTCCACCATCCAACCCTCCTTAGGAAGGGGTCAATAGCAAACACGTAAGCAAAGGGATGAGAGGACACCCTGGACGCACAACCACGCAGAGCCCATCTCAAAAAACCGCCCAATCCCCCGTACAAGCGGAAAGCTCTTAGCCCCCATGTACAATTGTTCTTACACTTCTAAAAACCACACCCGGCAAGGCCGTAAATCAGAGCCCAGTGGCCCCACCAAGATACTTAAATTGGCAAACAAACCGATCCAAAGGCCATGACCCTGATCCAAAGACATTTGTGTAGCCCCCTCCAGGTGACCCGCACTGCCGCCGCTCCAACGGCATCCCGTACACCGTGAGGGCAGCACTACCTGACTGCGGCCTGGAAACAGAGCAGTGCAGGGCCCCCCCTGCCAGAGCTGGAAGTCAAATCAATTAGCCGCTTGAAAAGAACTTTTTGCCGATTCTACCTGTCTACAATTGAGCAGCGCTATTGGACGCCAAATTCACAATGTGGGAGGGGATCATTACCACGCCATTGAATGATCATGCTGACCTCCTCATTGACTTTGGCAAAGTGCCCTGAGGAGAGCCACCAATTATTACCTCAGTCAAGAGGGGAAATCAACAAGGTGTCCTTAACGGTCTATGTAAAACCTGATGTCGACCATCAGGCCCAGGTGACTTCCTGAGGGCTAAGCCCTCAATTGCCACCTTCACTTCCTCTTCTCTGATCAAAACGTCTGTCAAAACGTCCAGCGAGAGGTTCACCCCTGGGGTAGGGATGGTGTCAGCCAGGAAAGCCACCACCCCGTCCCGATCCAGTTCCCTCCTGCCCAAGAGGTGTAAGTAGAAGGACCTGACGATCTCCAAGATCTCTGATCTGGACCATTTCAGAGACCCTGAACTATCCCTCAGGCCTGTCACCATCTTTCTCTCTCCTGGAAACTTCTGTGACCCCCCAGATTGTTTTGGAGGCTTCCCAGAAGAGGAGGTGCCATTACCCCCAGAAGGCTCTCCCGCATGCTCCTGTACACCCTCATCTCCCTCATCCAAAGAACCACCGGAGAGGTCGACAAGGGCATTGTACTTATTAGAGAGATCGATAAGAGGGGTGGGGGGTTTCCCTGCCTTCCTTTAGCCGGCACTTGGCTCAGGGTCAGGGGAATAGAATCATCCCACTCTAAAGAAGTTAAGGCTTCGCCTGCCCTCCTCTTCTTTTTCCCCTTCTTCACACCCCGTTTTTTTGTAGGCCACTCTTCACTTTCGCTTACCTCACCCTCTGAGGAGGCTGCAGGGAGGGCGGCCTCCTCCTCTTTCTTCATCCTCCTGGCCTCCTCTTCTAGCTCGCTCTCCCCCGGGGCCTCAGCTTGGTCAGCATTGGCTGCCACATCAGGGTTCAAGATCTGAGTCCCCCCGGCATGGATCGGGGGTCCCCCCTCTCTCTCCCTTCGGCATGCCTCCATACGCCTCTTTTGCGCTGCTGACTTCCCTTTCTTATCACTGGCCCCCCCAGCTCCTTCACCTCTCCTGGTGCCCTCCCCGATGTCCTCTCCGATGTCCTCCGGCCCTGCACTCTCTCCCATCCACCGGGAGGACACCGTAATGGCAAAGAACAAAGGGCAGCGGCTAAACGGATGCCCGAAGAGACCACACAGGTGGCAGCGAATCCTGCCACACGACGCAGCCAGGTGTCCTGTCTCCCCACACAGTGCACACACTTGCGCCCTACACTGCTGAAGTGTGTGGGGTCGCCGCATCAGTGGCAAAGCTTTGGCTGCCCCTGGTAGAAGACCAGGATTCTGTCACGCCCAAGGAAAGTGGAGGATGGGATGTGGGTGACGGTGTTACCTGAGAACCTCAGTTTCACCATGAAGGTCCAGGCCCCCGACCAAATGCCGTTCTCATCCCTGTTCTTAATGGGGAACTGGAGCACCTCTCCATATCTATTGAGCCAGGTCATGATGTCCATACTAGAGAGAGACTCATTACTAGTCAGGACAGTCACTCTCTTGATGTTACTCTGGTGGGAGATTTCCTGAACAGCAAACCCCCGCCACTCTGGCGAACTCTGCTTCACCTCGTAGCGGGACTTGAAGAGCTCGAGGCCCTCGGTCCGCACAAAGCTCACATCAAAAATGGGAGTCCCAAAAGGGTGGATCAGGGCAAAGATGTCCGAAGCCCTGAACGCCATCCCAAAGAGGAGCTCTACTACCCTAGATCTTTGCTGGCCTTTGCATAATCGCCTTCCACTTAAGACGGACCACGTTTCTTCTGGGTACTCCATGCCTGCTGTAGGGGTCTGGCTCCTTCCCCCCCTGTCCTTTGATCTCGGAAGGCTGAGAGTCCATGCGTCTCAATCCAAAAGGAAAGTTGGATCTCCCTCCCCTCTACTGTGACCGAACTCTCACCTCTCTTTAGAGCCTCCAGGAAGTGGCTCTGATCCGCCTCACTCCCCGCAACCCGTGGCAGCTGGGAAAACCTATCCCCTCCAGCCGCCACACTGATGTAACTTCTTATCCTGCCCCCCTCCAGTGGTGCCCGAGACCGAGGGGACAGGTGCGACCGGAGGGGCAGGTGAGCCAGCTCCCACCCCCACCCCTTCCCCCCCCACAACATTAGGTTTTTTCTGTCTTTCTTTCCACCCTTCTCTCCTTCATTCACTATTTCCATTTCCTCCCTCTCCCCCTTACTACCTGCATCCGCTCCTACATTCATTCCTCCATTCCTGCTTCCTGGATCCCTTCCCAACCCTCCACTCATTCTTGCTTTCCCTCCCGGACCCCTCAAACCAACATTTACTCCTTCCACATTCCTGTCTCCTTTCCCCTGCACATTCCTTCCCTTCCACATTCACTCCATCATTCTCCCTTCCCTCCACATTCACTCCATCATTCTCCCTCCCCACCACATTCACTCCATCATTCTCCCTCCCCTCCACTCCATCATTCTCCCTCCCCTCCACTCAATCATTCTCCCTCGACTCCACGCCATCATTCTCCCTCGACTCCACTCCATCATTCTCCCTCGCCTCCACCCCATCATTCTCCCTCGCCTCCACTCCATCATTCTCCCTCCACTCCACTCCATCATTCTCCCTCCCCTCCCCTCCATCATTGTCCCTCCCCGCCACCTTCACGCCCTAATTTTGCCTCCCTTCCACAACGATTCCATCAGTTTGCCGCCCTTCCACCTCCATATTGTTGTTACCCCTTTTCATCACTCCACTCATCCCCTTTCTTTTGCTCACTGGACCGGCCTTTCCACAATCCATTTCTTCCTCAGATTTTCAAGTATTTTCCATTTGGGGGCCACGTCCCTTGCCTATAGAGGGGCCCGTTTCCCCCCCCCCCCCTCTTCCCTTGCCTGAAGGGGGGTTCCTGTTTGCAGGAATTTCTTCCTGCTGTCCGTTGCCCTCAGAACCTTGGGCCCACTGTTGGGCCCTTTTTCCCTTACTCCATCTTTCTCACCCGTGACATGTTTCCCAGGGGTGAATACACTGGAGATGTTACCAGCCTTATCTGCAACTTTATTCTCCCCGCTAGCTTGACTCGTTCCCATTTCAGAGTACGGGTCAGGAAGGTTGACGGGGCTGCTGCAGCGGGACCCCCATCTTGCCACCTCAGGGTCCCCCTCGGCTGCACTGGAAACCCCCGGGAAGGGCCCAAAGACCAGCTGAGTCACCTCACCACGTGGCGCCTGCTTTGCCTTCCGCTTCCTCCCTCTTTCTTCAAGAGGGTTGTCCCTGAAGGCGAAGGTGTGCAGGTTCACAGGGGACTCCAGCTGGATGATCTGATGTCTGAGCAACCCCCCCAGGTCTCCGATGTCGCTCATCTCCGCAGCCGAATCTGGCAGAGACGCCTGATGTGCGGGGATCCCGCTGCTGGGTGCCTGGGATGACACCTGGGAGAGGTGAGAGGCCTGAGAGTGCTCCCCTGGCCCCGCCATCCCCTCCCCCTCCTCCACTCTCTTGCCCCCCTCATCTCCTTGAACTGCTGCAAGTTGACCAGTTTCTCCTGGAATGGACCACTATTCAGGAATATGATGTTCCTCATCTCCTCCAGATATTTCAGGTCTTCCCTCATCTCCTCATCTCTTTATTAAGCTCCTGTTTGTTTTTTATGGATGCGTTCTTGGAGCGCATTTTGTTTTCCCATATGCGCTCCTGCAGCAGGACGATCTCCTTCCCTGCGTCCTCAAACTCTATGAGGTAGGTTGCAACCCGGGAGCCAAAGATGTTGGCGGGCTCCCCGGATCGCCTCACACCCCACTCCTCCACTTCAGAGTCAGAGTCACTGTCCAGGTTTGGATTGGATTTACAGCATTTTTCCTGACTGCTGCTTTGGGTGCTGCTTCCCTGGGTTCTGGCTTTTGCTTTCTCCTGTATCCTCTAGCTGCTTCTCAATAGTGTAGCTGGTGGGGTATGCTGCTGAGCACTGTGGCCTTTTTCCTTATTTTCAGCCTTCGGCTGCTTGTGGCTTTGATGGAGAGAACAGATGTTTCATTGCTGCACCGCCCTCCTCCTCCCCTCCTCTGCTCCCTGATGATTCATCACCTCTGCTGGCCACTGAGTCTCCTCTTCCTCCCCCTCCCTGTATGCCTGGGGGGGCGGCTGCTTGATCTTCTCCCTGGCGGCTGCAGGGGACTTGTCTGTCCTCTTACCTTCAGAGCCTCTGCAAGAAGCAGAGTTTGCTGACTCCACAGATCCTTCACTCTTCCAGGTGGGTGCAGGGGCTGCTGTATCTTCACTGCTGCCTCTCCTGCTCAGCTGTTCTCCTCTGCTTCTGCTGCTGTAACCAGAGCTGCCATGGGCTGGTTGCAGTATATCCTGACCCCCACCAGCCTATCCTGGGGGGCCGGGGGCTTTTTGCTGTTATTCCCCTTCATCCAGCAGTACAGCTCCCCCACAAGCAAGGAGCATGCACACTGAATTCCAGGGAAGCTCGAGTGAACGCAGGCAACTGCTCACAGGAAACGTCTGCCACCTGCTGACTGCTGTGAGAACTGCACATCCAGAGCTGCACTCACTATTCTGCTGGTGCACTCACTGTGTACATACATTACTTATCCTGTACTGATCCTGAGTTACATCCTGTATTATTCTTCAGAGCTGCACTCACTATTCTGCTGGTGCAGTCAGTGTACATACATTACTGATCCTGAGTTACATCCTGTATTATACTCCAGAGCTGCACTCACTATTCTGCTGCTGGAGTCCCTGTACATCCATTATTTATCCTGTACTGATCCTGAGTTACATCCTGTATTATACTCCAGAGCTGCGCTCAATATTCTGCTGGTACAGTCACTGTACTTACATTACTTATCCTGTACTGATCCTGAGTTACATCCTGTATTATCCTCCAGAGCAACACTCACTATTCTGCTGGTGCAGTCACTGTACATACATTACTTATCCTGTACTGATCCTAAGTTACATCCTGTATTATACTCCAAAGCTGCACTCACTATTCTGCTGGTGCAGTCACTGGTACATACATTACTTATCCTGTACTGATCCTGAGTTACATCCTGCATTATACTCCAGAGCTGCGCTCACTATTCTGCTGGTGCAGTCACTGTGTACATGCATTACTTATCCTGTACTGATCCCGAGTTACATCCTGTAATATCCTCCAGAGCTGCACTCACTATTCTGCTGGTGCAGTCACTGTGTACATACATTACTTATCCTGTACTGATCCCCCCCTCTATACAACATATACTGACACCTTGAATCTGGGCCACAGGGTGGTGGTCAGGTTGATTCTCTGACTTTGGTCTCCATCACTATTCTCATGGAGCTGATACATGTCTTCCCCCTCGGATTTCAGGCAGAAGACTGGATGTCTGGGATCTTCCATTCTCCAGGAGAGGGAATAATGCAGAGTCTTCACCCTTTACCAGGCTGATCAGGTGGAGATAAAGTGTTAGGCAATAGCACAGTTTCATGTAGTTTCTCCGTTACTTCTATGTTGTATTACTTAGTTACTTCTCATTAAATATCTATTTATATTGTATTGTACTAGTTAGCATGTGGCTTAGTGTATGATACCTCAGAATTGCAGTATACTGCGCTAGTAAGCATGCACCTTAGTGCAGGATACATTAGTATTTCAGTGTGTTATACTAGTAAGCATGTCCCTTAGTGAGCTATACATTAGTATTACAGTATATTGTACTAGTAAGCATGCACCTTAGTGCAGGATACATTAGTATTTCAGTGTGTTATACTAGTAAGCATGTCCCTTAGTGAGCTATACATTAGTATTACAGTATATTGTACTAGTAAGCATGCATCTTAGGGCAGGATACATTGGTATTTCAGTGTGTTATACTAGTAAGCATGCCTCTTAGTGCGTGATATGTTAGTTGTGCAGTGTATTGTACTAGTAAGCATGCGCCATAGTGTGTGATACATTAGTATTGCAGTGTATTGTCTTAGTGAGAATGCCTCTAGTACATGATACATTCTTATTGCAGTGTATTCTACTAGATATCATGCCTGTAGTGTGTGATGCATTTCTATTGCAGTGTATTTTACTAGTGAGGATGCCTTTAGTATGTGATACATTAGTATTGAAGTGTATTGTAATAGTGAGCATGCATCTAGTGCGGGATATATTAGTATTGCAGTGTTTTGTACTAGTGAGAATGCCTCTAGTGTGGGACACATTAGTATTGCAGTGTATTGTACTAGTGAGAATGCTTCTACTATGTGATACATTAGTATTGCAGTGTATTGTACTAGTGAGAATGCCTCTAGTATGTGATACATTAGTATTGCAGTGTATTGTACTAGTGAGAATGACTCTAGTTTGTAATCCATTAGTATTGCAGTATATTGTTCTAGTGAGAATGCCTCTGGTTTGTAATACATTAGTATTGCAGTGTATTGTAGTAGTAAGCATGCCTCTAATTTGTAATACATTTGTACTGCAGTGTACTATACTAGTGAGAATGCCTCTAGTTTGTAATACATTAGTATAGCAGTGTATTGTAGTAGTAAGCATGCCCCTTAGTGCTTGATATGTTAGTTGTGCAGTGTATTTTAATAGTAAGAATGTTCTATAGTGTGTGATAATTTAGTATTGCAGTGTATTGTACTAGTAATAATGCCTCTAGTGCTGGATACATTAGCACTGCATTTTATTGTACTTTTGAGAATGCCTCTAGTATGTGATACATTAGTATTGCAGTTTATTGCACTAGTGAGCATGCCTTTAGTATGTGATACATTAGTATTGCAGTGTATTGTACTAGTGAACATGCCTCTAGTATGTGATACATTGATATTACAGAATATTGTCTTAGTGAGTTTGCCTTAGTGAGGATACATTAGTATTTGCAGTGTTTGTACTAGAGAGCATGCCTCTAGTGTGTGATACATTAGTATTGTAGTGTATTGTACTAGTGATGCATTGCCTTAGTGTTGATACATTTATTGCAGTGTATTCTGTACTAGTGAGATGCCTTTAGTGTGTGATACATTAGTATTGAAGTGTATTGTACTAGTGAGCATCCCATTATGAGATAGATTAGTATTGCAGTGTTTTGTACTAGTGAGAATGCCTCTAATGTGGAATACATTAGTATTGCAGTGTATTTTTACTAGTGAGCATACCTCTAGTGATGATACATTAGTATTGCAGTGTATTGTACTAGTTAGCATGCCTCTAGTTTGTAATACATTAGTATTGCAGTGTATTGTACAAGTGAGAATGCCTCTAGTTTGTAATACATTAGTATTGCAGTATATTGTTCTAGTGAGAATGCCTCTAGCTTGTAATACATTAGTATTGCAGTGTATTGTAGTAGTAAGCATGCCTCTAATTTGTAATACATTTGTACTGCAGTGTATTGTACTAGTGAGAATGCCTCTAGTTTGTAATACATTAGTATTGCAGTGTATTGTAGTAGTAAGCATGCCCCTTAGTTCTTGATATGTTATTTGTGCTGTGTATTTTAATAGTAAGCATGTTCTATAGTGTGTGATACATCAGTACTGCAGTGTATTGTACTAGTAATAATGCCTCTAGTGCTGGATACATTAGCACTGCATTTTATTGTACTTTTGAGAATGCCTCTAGTATGTGATACATTAGTATTGCAGTTTATTGCACTAGTGAGCATGCCTTTAGTATGTGATACATTAGTATTGCAGTGTATTGTACTAGTGAGCATGGCTGTAGTGTGTGATGCATTACTATTGCAATGTAGTGTACTAGTGAGCATGCCTCTTGTGCGGGATACATTAGTATTGCATTGCATTGTACAAGTGAGCATTCCTCTAGTACGTGATACATTAATATTACAGTGTATTGTCTTAGTGAGAATGTCTCTAGTGCGGGATGCATTAGTATTGCAGTGTATTGTACTAGTGAGCATGCCTCTGGTGCGGTATACATTAGTATTGCAGTGTACTGTACTAGTGAGAATTCCTTTAGTGTGGGATACGTTAGTATTGCAGTGTATTGTACTAGTGAGAATGCCTCTAGTATGTGATACATTAGTATTGCAGTGTATTGCACTAGTGAGCATGCCTTTAGTATGTGATATATTAGTATTGCAGTGTATTGTACTAGTGAGCATGTCTGTAGTGTGTGATGCATTACTATTGCAGTGTAGTGTTATAGTAAGCATGCCTCTAGTATGTGATACATTGATATTACAGAGTATTGTCTTAGTGAGAATGCCTCTAGTGCAGGATACATTAGTATTGCAGTGTATTGTACTAGAGAGCATGCCTCTAGTACGTGATACATTAGTATTGTAGTGTATTGTACTAGTGAGCATGCCTCTAGTGCTTGATACATTAGTATTGCAGTGTACTGTACTAGTGAGAATGCCTTTATTATGGGATAGATTAGTATTGCAGTGTATTGTACTAGTGAGAATGCCTTTAATGTGGGATACATTAGTATTGCAGTGTATTGTAGTAGTGAGCATGCCTCTAATTTGTGATACATGAGTATTGCAGTGTATTGTACTAGTTAGCATGCCTCTAGTTTGTAATACATTAGTATTGCAGTGTATTGTACAAGTGAGAATGCCTCTAGTTGATCATTAGTATTGCAGTTATTGTCTAGTGAGATGCCTCTAGCTTGTAATACATTAGTATTGTAGTAGTAAGCATGCCTCTAATTTGTAATACATTTGTACTTCAGTGTATTGTACTAGTGAGAATGCCTCTAGTTTGTAATACATTAGTATTGTACAGTAGTCCTCTATTGAATCATTGTATTCAGTTAGACTATGAGAATGCCTCTAGTTTGAATACTAGTATTGCAGTGTATTGTAGTAGTAAGCATGCCTTATGCTGAATTTAGTTTGCATGTATTTTTATTTTTTTTTAACTGTAATTTTTATTAAAGGATTTTAAAGATAAATGACATGGACAGTATGACATACAAGATGGTGTTAACAATCGAATACAATGTGATGGTTGGTAAACTATAGCATGGTGCAGTAAGAATAAACGGTACTTTCCAGTCTGGACACAAGAATATGCATTTCTTTACAGAAAACCAAACAGAGGCTAATAGATATCATGATCTCGATGCTGTCAAGAAGGATCTGTACGAGCATACAAAACAGAAGGATAAGGGGGGCAGGAAATAGGATAAGGGGGGGGGGGAGCGAAGCAATAACTCGTACAGGGAGGGTGAGTCAGCTCGAGTACGTTTCATATGCCTGTGGAGCCTCTACCGCTCCAGAACACCAGGGATGACAATGACAAGCCCCCCCATCGCTCCCGAGAACCAAGGATAGGATCTCTTGTGGTCCATATTAATAAAGGGCTTTTTTTTTTTTTTTTAAATGAAGAGAGCGAAGTAGTTAATGGTAACACCTCCGGTGTTCTAGGCCCATGAGAAGCCCAACAAAGACATCCCCGGTGCTCTAGGCCAGGTTATTACTGTTAATCCTTTTCATTTTCCTCTAAATAATCTATGCATTAGTTATAGTGCTATCCTAGAGTAGAAAACAAGTATGTAACATAAGATCGACATACCACTGTACCTAGATGGATGTCTCTGCGTCACAGTAATGCATACAGATTTACAGAGGAAATAATCATATAGACAGAACACATGCCTATAGATTAGCTGTGGAGAATGGTACATATCATAGGTGTCAATCAAACCGGCGTTCTCAACATATTTAACAAGTGACCCGTATATAATGGGTAAAACAAACATCAAGAAAAACATTGAGACATATACACAAACAAGTACAGACTACAAGAGGGAATTCTACTAGGGGATGTTGGAGGTAGAGAGCTGAGAGAAGAGATGCCTGGTCAGGGCCCAGTTTACTATGCTGCCATTAGGGGGCAGTGGAGATTATATAGTAGTCCCACGGTTTCCAGATAATTTCGAATTTATCTATCCTGTCATCTAATAGAGCCGTGAGGTATTCCATCTCCCGAATGTCTTTCACTCGGCTGATCAATTGGTCCTTTGAGGGGGGCTCTTGACACTTCCAATGCTTGCTTATGAGACATTTGGTTGCCGTCAACAGATGCAGCAATAGGCGTGATTGGGGACGTCGCAAACCATCAGGAAAGATATTTAGTAGGTAGACCTCAGGGGCCGCGGGAATGGTGATTCCCACAACACTCTGGATCAAAGATTGGACTGTTCTCCAAAGAGGTTTTATTTTAGGGCAGTCCCAAAAAATATGGGCCAAAGATCCTTGCGTCGCCCTACACCTCCAACATAAGTCAGAGACACTAGGGTAAAAAGTGTGCAAGAGTACGGGAGTATGGTACCAATGCATCAGCAGTTTGTATTGGTTTTCTTTGTAGGAGACACAAGAGGAAGACTTGGCCGCCTGGGTCCAAATTGTTTGCCAGGTGTCTATAGGGATGGGCGTCCCTAAATAGCTTTCCCATTTTCTCATGTAAGAGTGGGTGGGGGTTTGGGCAGGGTCTGGTGTCACCAAAATTTGATATATTGATGAAATCAGACCAGCTGTGGAAGAATTTGTTCGGCATATTTTCTCAAAGCTGGTGGGGATCGATACAGACTTGGAGGACAGAGATCTGTGTAAGAAATGGCTAATCTGCAGATAGGAGTAGTAAGTGCGGGGTGGTAGCTTAAACTTTTCCCGTAGAGTTTCAAAAGGCAGGATCTCTCGGGTCCTGTAGTCCACAATATCCGCCATTCATGTGGGGATGTTGCAGGCTATCAGGGATCAGTGGTTGGAAAAGAAACGATGTCATAGGTGAGTATTGCGAAGTGAGGTTAAATTTCTTATGACAAGATTTCCACACCTTCCACGTCAGAGCCATTGGGCCCAGCAATGGCTTGACAATCTGGTTGTGCGTTGTAGACCACAGGAGCGAGTTAGGATGGATCGGGGCTAACCACAACTTCTCCAACTCTGTCCATCTGGAGTACGCGTATAGCGATGACCAAGCAGGGATTCGTCGCAACTGCGCTGCCCAGTAATATTTTTGTATGTCAGGTACAGAGAGCCCCCCTCGAGTTTTGGGAGCCAGCAGGACTGACTTTGGAATACGGTGTCTGCCCCGGGCCCATACGAAACGCATGAAGGCGGCCTGCATGAGCTTTAAGTCCCGAGTGGGGATCGGCACAGGCAAAGTCTCAAACAGGTACATCAGCTTTGGGAGAGCTGTCATTTTAATCGCTGCTATTCTGCCTAAGAGTGATATTGGTAGGGCATGCCATTTACTCAGTAGTCGGTGCACCTCCAAAAATTTGTCAGGATAGTTATGTGAGAACAGCATGGCGTATGTTGGAGTCAAATTTATCCCCAGGTATTTTAAGGATCTCTGTTTCCAATTAAAACAAAAGTTCGATCTGTACAGATCCAACTGAGCGGTAGGGATGTTTAAGGGTAAAGCCTCTGTCTTAGACGAGTTCACTTTGTAGCCCGAGAGAAGGCCGAAATGGCGCAAGAGTGATTGCAAATTGGGGATAGTGGTATGTAAGTTGGTTAGAGTCAGGAGTATGTCGTCCGCGTATAAGGATACTTTGAAATCTCTGTCACGGACTCGGATACCCGTGATATTCGGGTTATTTCGTATGGCCGCAGCCAATGGTTCGATACACAGGACAAAGATCATCGGGGATAAGGGACAGCCCTGCCTCGTGCCATTTTTAAGCTTGATCAGGGGGGAATCGGCGTGTGGGAGTCGAATAGCTGCAGAGGGGCAGGAGTACAGCGAACCAATAGCTTGCATAAATGGGCCTCGAAAGCCGAATACCTTCAGTACTTCGGACATAAACTTCCAATTTAGGCGATCGAACGCCTTTTCCGCGTCCAAGCTGAGCAGTAAAGCCGGCTCCTGCCTCCTATGCGCTATCTCGATTAGGTCTATCGCCCGCCTAGTGTTATCAGCCCCTTGCCTACCTGTAACAAAACCCACCTGGTCTTTGTTAATTAATCCCGGCAAGCAGTATGATAGACGATTGGCCAAAATTTTGGGGATAAGGGTTAGGAAGGAGTGAAGCATGGACGGGGGAATCTGGTCACCCTTCAGGAATGAATTAAATATTTCCACCAAGTAATCTTCTAATTGTGGGGAGAAAGTCTGGAAGTATAGGTACGTAAATCCGTCTGGACCTGGGGATTTTTTGGAGGGTAAATTCTTGAGAGTTTCCCTAATCTCCTCTAGTGTGATCGGGGCGTTGAGAGAGCGCAGGTCTGTCTCGGATAGGGAGGGGAGGTTGCAGGATGATAAAAATTCATGCAGGGCGTTTGGAGTATGTGAAAGCAAATTAGTTAGAGAGTCCGGAAGGTTGTTGTGCAGTGTATTTTAATAGTAAGCATGTTCTATAGTGTGTGATACATCAGTACTGCAGTGTATTGTACTAGTAATAATGCCTCTAGTGCTGGATACATTAGCACTGCATTTTATTGTACTTTTGAGAATGCCTCTAGTATGTGATACATTAGTATTGCAGTTTATTGCACTAGTGAGCATGCCTTTAGTATGTGATACATTAGTATTGCAGTGTATTGTACTAGTGAGCATGGCTCTAGTGTGTGATGCATTACTATTGCAGTGTAGTGTACTAGTGAGCATGCCTCTTGTGCGGGATACAGAAGTATGGCATTGGATAGTACTAGTGAGCATGCCTCTAGTACGTGATACATTAATATTACAGTGTATTGTCTTAGTGAGTGTCTCTAGTGCGGGATGCATTAGTATTGCAGTGCATTGTACTAGTGAGCATGCCTCTGGTGCGGTATACATTAGTATTGCAGTGTACTGTACTAGTGAACATGCCTCTAGTATATGATACATTAGTATTGCAATGTATTGCACTAGTGAGCATGCCGCTAGTATGTGATACATTAGTATTGCACTGTATTGCACTGGTGAGCATGCCTTTAGTATGTGATATATTAGTATTGCAGTGTATTGTACTAGTGAGCATGTCTGTAGTGTGTGATGCATTACTATTGCAGTGTAGTGTTCTAGTAAGCATGCCTCTAGTACGTGATACATTGATTTTACAGTGTATTGTCTTAGTGAGAATGCCTCTAGTGCAGGATACATTAGTATTGCAGTGTATTGTACTAGAGAGCATGCCTCTAGTGCGTGATACATTAGTATTGTAGTGTCTTGTACTAGTGAGCATGCCTCTAGTGCGGGATACATTAGTATTGCAGTGTACTGTACTAGTGAGAATGCCTTTAGTGTGGGATACATTAGTATTGCAGTGTATTGTACTAGTGAGAATGCCTTTATTATGGGATAGATTAGTATTGCAGTGTATTGTACTAGTGGGAATGCCTTTAGTGTGGGATATATCAGTATTGCAGTGTATTGTACTAGTGAGCATGCCTCTAGTACATGATACATTAGTATTGCAGTGTATTGTACTAGTGAGCATGCCTCTAGTGCGGGATATTATTGCAGTGTATTGTAGTTGAGCATGTCTAGTGATACATAGTATGAGGTATTGTAGTGAGCATGCCTCTAGTGCGGGATACATAAGTATTGCAGTGTATTGTAGTAGTGAGCATGCCTCTAGAGCGGGATACATTAGTATTGCAGTGTATTGTACTAGTGAGAATGTCTCTAGTTCTGGATACATTAGTATTGCAGTGTATTGTACTAGTGAGCATGCCTCTAGTTCTGGATACATTAGTATTGCAGTGTATTGTACTAGTGAGAATTTCTAGTTCGGGATACTTAGTATTGCAGTTGTATAGTGAGATGCTCTAGTTCTGGATACATTAGTATTGCAGTGTATTGTACTAGTGAGCATGCCTCTAGTTTGTAATACATTAGTACTGCAGTGTATTTATCATGACTGCGCTATATACCCTTTAAGGCTTTTGTTACAGCCTCAGCCAGGGTGTGACTTGGTACTTGATGGGGTTAATCTATCTGCACCTGAGAGGGAGGCTATGAAGGAGTGTGTCAAGGATAGTCTCCAAAAGGGTCATATCTGCCCCTCTGCCTTCCATGTGGGGGCTGGCTTCTTTGTGAAGAAGAAGGATGGAGGTCTCAGGCTTTGCATATACTATTGGGAAGTGAATAAAGTTACTGTTAGAAATCAGTATCCTCTCCCCTCATCCCAGATCTGTTCAATCAGATATCTGGAGCTACCTGGTTTTCCAAATCACGGGGGGCCTATAATTTAATCCGCATCCATAAGGGAGATGAGTGGAAAACTACCTTTAATACCTCTTATGGGCGCTATGAATATTTAGTGATGCTTTTTGGCGATTTTTCAAAACTTTGTTACTGACATCTTCTGAAACCTCATCGGGCGCTTTGCCATTGTTTATCTGGATGATATTTTGGTATCTTCCCCTGACTGGTCTTCCCATGTGGAACATTTGTGCATATCCTGCAGATTCTTAGGGAAGCCTGGGAAATGTCTCTTTGGGGCCCAAGAGTTACATTTCCTGGGCTACATCCTTACACTGCATGCCTTCCGTATGGATCCTGTCAAGGTTCGGGCTATTGTGGACTGGGTACAGCCAAATTCCCTGAAAGCTCTACAGAGGTTTTTGGGGTTCGCCTATTACTACAGAAAATGTATCCGTAGCTTTTCTTCCATAGCCAAACCTTTGACGGACTTTACTAAAAAGGGGGCGAATCTGCTCGAGTGGAAACCTGAAGCTGTTTGTGCCCATGAAACCTTGAAGAAGTACTTTATTGAAGCTGTCCGTGTCTTTGAACCCTTGAAGAGGTGCTTTACTGAAGCCCCCGTTCTGGTTCAACCCGACCTCTCGTGGCCCTTTATTGTTGAAGTTGATGCTTCCGAGGTAGGAATGAGTGCAGTTCCGTCACAAGGGTCCCCCTCTATGACTAACCCTCACCCCTGTGCCTTTTTCTCATGGAAATTCTCCCGCACTGAGAGTAATTATGACCTTGGGAATCGGGAACTTCTTACCATCAAGTGGGCATTTCAGGAGTGGTCTCATATTTTGGAGGTGGCTAGATATAAAATAACTGTACTCAGGGACCACAAGAATCTGACTTATCTCGAATCCGCCAAGAGACTCAGTCCCAGACAGGCTAGGTGGGCCCTGTTTTTTTTTTACCAGGTTTCACTTTATTGTTACCTACAAACCTGGCTCCAAAAAGGTCAAAGCCGATTCTCTGTCTCAAAGCTTCGGGGCCACTCAGTCTTCCAAGTCTTGCAGCTAAAGGGGTGGTTGTATCTGTCGTCTCCCCAGACCTGGCCAGTGATAGAAGACAATTTCACGATTTCGCTCCTCCGTCAACTCCTAGTGGGAAGTTGTTTGTACCAGTACAATTAGATTTCGATTGTGCTATGTGCTGCACAATTAGGTTCTTTGTGGGAACCTAGGGATTGTGGGAACTCAGGGCGGCATTTATGTACAGGACTGCACCAGTTATCTGGCGTCCTTTCAGCCCCAAAACTGGTGAAGCTGTGTGCACTCAATATATGAGCAGCCACACTCCATAATTAGGCGCATTATCAATCACCTGTGGCACTTTGTAATGCGCCTGAGATCAGGGGGGCGTGCTGGATGCATGTCACAATTTTGTCTTTAATACAGCAAAACCAGGCGCATTACTGATGGAAGAAGCAGACCAATTTAAAAGTGTTTTACCCGAGCCTGAATTGTCGCTTTGTAGCTAGAAAGCGCCAAATCTATAACCCGCAGTAGAACCGGTTCATAGATTCAGGCGCATTCTACGCTACTAATGCACGCAAAAAATGGCACCTGGGCGACAAAATACATACATGTCGCCCTAACTCTCTACTGTCCCGGATCCCAGACTGTCTATCGTCCATGAATTCATCATCTTCCCACCGTCCCACTCCATCCCTCCACCTGATCTCTCTATCACAGTCAATGGCTCTGCACTCTCACCGGTCCCGCAAGTCCGCTGCCTTGGGATAACATATGACTCCATTTTGTCCTTCAAACCCCACATCCAAGCCCTCACCTCCATCTGCCGCCTCCACCTGAAAAAACATTTCACAAATCCGGTCATTCCTTCCCTGATACTACAAAAATGCTGGTCCACGCCCTCGTCATCTCCCGTCTAGACTACTGCAACATCCTTCTCTGCGGCCTCCCATCTAGCACTCTTGCTCCCCTTCAGACCATCCTCAACTCTGCTGCCCGTCTCATCCATCTCTCTCCTCCTCTGCCAATCCCTGCACTGCCCAGTGAATTTATTTCAAGTTAGTAACCCTGACCTACAAGGATCTCCATAACTTCTCTACCTGCCTGTGACCTGTCACCTCTGCCCGTTCCACCGTCCTATGTCCAGCACTTCAGCTGTCACTGTGAGTTGCCATGTCAGGGGTAGCGACCTGGGGGTTCCCTGCAGCTACGTCCATCCAGCTTTGCAGGGGCCCTTGGTAAAAGGACCGGGGCCCCCCAAATTAGTTTTTGGGCTCCCTGGTCACATGGGGTTTTGGTCCAGGGGTTTCCAACTCCTCCACTTTTTTAAAATTTTGAAATAGTGAGAATCCCAATTTGTGGGGGAATACTTTGGGCATTGCATTTGTTTTTAAATAGTGATATCCCTTTATAGTATGTAATACATTAGTATTGCAGTGTATTGTATTTAGTGAGCATCCCCTCTAGTGTGGGTTTACTTTGGTTTTTGAAGTGAATTGTACTAGAGAAAATCCCTTAGGGGGGGAAATAAATCTGTATTGCAGTTTTTTGTCCCTTGGGGAGCATGCCTCTAGTGGGGGATACTTTGGGTTTATTGAAGTGTTTTTGAAATAGTGAGAATGTTCTAGTTTGAGTTACTTTTGTAAAAGCAGCGTTTGTATTGGGGAGAATGTCTTATTTTTGTAATCCCATTAGTATTGAAGGGTTTTGACTTTTGGAATGCCTCTAGTGTAAGATACTTTGGTATTGCTGTGTATTGTACTAGGGGGGAATTCCTCAGTGTAAGAAAAATTTGGGGTATTGCATTTTGAAATTGTACAAAGGTGAGAATGCCTCTGTTTTAAGATACTTTGGTATTGCGGGTTTTATTGTACTTGTGAGCATCCCTGTAGTATGTAATATATTAGTTTTTGCTTTGGTTTTGGGTATAGTGAGAATGCCTCTAGTGGGGGGAATTACTTTAGTTTTTGCAGTGTTTTGTACTAGGGGAAAATTTCCCTTTTAAAGTATGTGTTACATTTGTTTTGCGTGTATTTTTACTAGTGAAAAATTTGTTTTTAGTATGTGATACATTATTTATAGCAGGTATTGTTTATTTGAGAAGGGCCTCTAGTTGTGATCATTAGTATAGCAGCGTTTTTTGTACTAGAGAGAATCCCCTCCAGTATGTGATCATTAGTATTGCAGTGAAAATTTATAATGGAATGCCTCTATTTGAAAGGGTTACATTGGTTATTGCAGTTTTTTATTGTACTATTTAGCATTCCTGTAGTATTTTAATAAAATTGTATTGCATTTGTATTGTACTAGTGGGGAATGCCTTAGTGTAAGATATTTTTGGGTTTTGGGAAAAGGGGGTTTTTTTGTACTATTTGGACCCTGATGTAGTATGAAATATAAAAGTTTTGGCTTTTGTATTGTACTAGTGAGAATGCCTTAGTGGGGAACATTAGTATTGCGTTTTATTGTACTAGTGGGAAAATTGCTTCTGGGTATGTGTTTCCCTTTTAGTAAAAGGCAGTTTTATTGAAACTAGTGGGGAATGCCTTATTTATGTGATACTTTAGTATAGCAGCGTATTGTACTAGAGAAAATTCCCTCTGGGATGTGATACTTTTGTATTGCAGTGCATTGTATTTAGTGAGAAGGGCCTCTAGGTAAGAACTTTTGGTTTATTGGTGTATTTTACTAAGGGAAAATTTGCCAAAGTGTAAGATACATTGGTATTGCGTGTATTGTACTATTTTACCCTTTCCGTAGTATGTAAAAATTTAGTATTGCATTTGTATTGTACTAGTGAAAATGTCTAGTGTAAGATACATTGGTATTGCAGTTTTATTTTTTTACTAGTTGGGCATGCCTGTAGTATGTAATTTTTTTTGTTTTGCAGGGGTATTGTACTAGTGGGAATGCCTCTGGGTGGGGTTTACTTTTATTTTTGCATTGTATTGTACTAGTGAAAAATGCCCTAGTATGGGGAAAACATTTGTTTTTGAAAAGTTTTTTGTATGGGTGAAAATTGCTTCAGTATGTTTTTACATTAGTTTTGCAGTGAAAGTTTTTACGTGAGAATGCCTTTGTATTTTATAAAATTTAGTATACCCGGTTTTGTACTGGGAGAAAATTGCCTCTAGTTTTGATAAATTTAGTTTTGCAGTGTTTTGTACTAATGAGAATGCCTCTAGTGTAAAAACAATTGGTATTTGCAGTGTATTGTACTGTTAGCTTTCCCTGTAGTATGAAATTTACTTTTGTTTTGAGTTTTATTGTACTAGTGAAAATTTCCTCTAGTGAAAGGTACATTGGTTTTTGGGCCGTGTATTGTACTAGTGAGCAGGCCTCTTTTGTATGAAATTATTTGTATTGCATTGTATTGTATAGTGGGGGAAAGCCTTTGTGGGGGGGCCCACTTTTTTATAATTTGCTGTGTATTTTTCTAGTAGAATCCCTCTAGATGTGTTTCTTTTGTATTGCAGTGTATTTTTCTAGTGGAATGCTTCTAGTATTTTATAAATTATTTAAAAGCGTGTTTTTGTACTAGTAAAAATGCCTCTGAATGTGATACTTTTAAGTATAGCAGGTTTTGTACTAGAGAAATGTTTTGTATGTGATACTTTTAGTTTTGCATTTGTATTGTACTATTTGAGAATCTTAGTTTTAAGATCCCTTTGGGTTTATTGCAGTGTATTTTTTCTAATGAGAATCCCTTTAGTGTAAGATACATTGGTATTGCAGTGTTTTGGTATTAGTTGGGCATTCCTGTAGTATGTAATACATTAGTTTTTGCAGTGTATTGTACTGGGTGGGGAATCCCTTTTAGGGAAAGAAAATTTTGGTATTGAAAGTGTTTTGTTCTAGGAGCATGCCTTAGTTTTGGTAATTTTTAGATTGATTTTTATTGTACTAGTGAGAATGCCTCGAGTGTGGGATACTTTGTTTTTGCGTGAAATTGTATTTAGTGAGAAATGCCTTAGTGTGGGATACATTTTTATTGCTTTTGTATTGTACTAGTGAGAAAGTCTCTAGTTGTTTTACATTAGTTTAGCGGGGTTTTGTACTAGTGGGAAGGGCCTCTAGTATGTGATCATTAGTTTCCCAGTGAAATTTTTACTAGTGAGAATGTCTCAAAGTATGTGTTACATTTTTATAGCAGTTATTGAAATGGGGGAAAAACCCTATAGTGTGAGATACATTAGTCTTGGTCCTGCTCTTCCAACCAATGTCTGACCTTTTAAAATTGTTTGCTGGATGATCCCCCCTGCCCCAGGGGGGGCAAATCAGCTGTATGGGTGTGCATAATCCCGCGTGCACCTCCATACCCCCTTTGTTCAGGGGAAATTTCAGGCGGGCAAAGCTCTGACAAACCCCCCCCAGGCCACCCCTCCCAAAAGGGCCTCCCATAAAACCCTTTTCTGTTCTGCCCCAAATTTACCCCATCAAAACTTTACCCGGGTTGCTGCTTTCTCCTGGTTTCTCCCCCCACCCCAGGGGAAACAGGTGGAGATGGAAACCCGCTCGACCGATGAAAAATTCCCCCCACCCTGCAGGGGGGGGCGAAACCTTTTTGGGTTTAAGAAAGACGATGTGGGGAAGAAATGGGGAAAAAACCCAAAAAACTGACCCGGGGGGGGGGAAAAAATTGCAAAGGTTTTTCATCAGGTTTCCCTTTGGTTTATATTAACTGAAAGGAAATAATTTTTAAAAAATAAAAATATTCCACCCGCCCAAACACTTTACTGATCTTATATTCCCCTCCTTATAGAGGTTTTAGCTCTATGGTCAGGAAATCTTACTCATCCCCCCTCTTGTATCCCCTCCTTTTTAGAGGTAAGCTCCTATGGTTTAGGACTCTCACTCATCCCCCATCTTTTATCTCCTCCTTTTTAGGTGTAAACTCTATGGTAGGACTATTACTCATCCCCCAAACCCCTTTTTATCTCCTCCCCCTTTTGGTGTTTAAAATCTGTGGTCAGGCTTTAATTTTTCCTCCACCTCTTGTAACTCCTCCTTTTTTGGTGTAAGCTCCTTTTGGTCAGGGCTCACTTAAAACCCCCCCTTTGTACCTTCCTTATTGAGTGTAAGTGCCTTTTGGTCAGGGCTCTTACTCATTTCCCCCCCTCTTGTATCTCCTCCCCAAGAGTGTAACTCCTATGGTTAGGCTCTTTTTCAGCCCCACCTCTTCTAAACTCCTCCTTATAGAAATGTAAGCTTTAGTAAAGGGCTTTAATCATCCCCCACCCCCTTGTAACTCCCTTTTAAAGTTGGGAAAGCTCCTATGGTTTAGGGGCCTTACTCATCCCCACCCTTTGTATCTCCTCCTTTTTGAGTGTTAAAATTTCCTATGGGCAGGGGGCTCTTACTTTATCCCTCACCCCTTGGGATCTCCTTTTAGAGTGTAAGCTTTGGCCCGGGGCTCTTACTCATCCCCCCTCTTGTTTCTCCTTTCCCCATAGAGTGTAAGCTCCTTGGTCAGGGGCTCTTAATCAGCCCCCAAACCCCTTCTATCTCCTCCTTATAGAGTGTAAGCTCCTATAGTCAGGGGAATTTTTTACTCATCCCCCATTTTTGCATCTCCTTATTAAAATGTAAGCTCTATGGGGGGACTCTTATCATCCCCACCTTTGTTTTTCCCCCTTTTTTGAGTGTAAAATTCCATGGTCAGGATCTTACTCATCCCTTCCCCCCCTTGTATCTCCTTTTTTAAAGTGAAAAATCCCATGGCAGGGACTTTACCCCAACCCCCACCTCTTGTATCTCCTCCTTTTTGAGTGTTTAAACTCCCAGGGCAGGATCTTAATCATCCCCAAAACCCCTTTTTTTCTCCTCCTTTTAGAGTGTAAAATTCCTATGGTCAGGGCTCTTTTTCATTTCCCCCAACCCCCTTTTTATTCCTTTTAAAGTGTAAGCTCCCATGGAAAAGGGCTCTTAACCCTCCCCCACCTCTTGTATCTCCTCCTATAGAGTGTTTAAAATCCCATGGTCAGGACTTTAATCAGCCCCAACCCCTTCTAAAATTTCCCCCTTATGAGTGTTTAAACTCCCTTTTAGTCAGGGGCTCCCTTTCTCATCCCCCACCTCTTGGATTCCTTATAAAGTGTAAGTCCTATGGTCGGACTTTACTCAAACCCCCACCCTTTTTGTTTTCTCCTCCTTTTAGAGTGTAAGTTCCTATGGTCAGGACTTTTACTCATCCCTTTACCTCTTTTTTTCTCCTTTTTAGAGTGTAAGCTCTTTTGGCCAGGACTCTTACTCATCCCCACATCTTGTATTCCTCCCTTTTAGAGTGTTTTGCTCGATGGTAAAGGGCTCTTCTCAAAACTTCCCCTTTTTATTCCATCTTTTTAAGTTTTAAGCTCCCATGGTCAGGGTAAATTTATTTCCCCCCCGTCCCTATAGGGGCAGGGCCCCCCTTTAAATATTTACGGAAAAAAAATATATACACTAAACAAAAAACAAACTTTTTTAACTTTTAACCCCCCTAAAATAAGACCACATAGAGGTTTAGACACCAGCTCAGGGGATAATTTTCAAAAAACCGCCCAAAATAGGACCAAATTTGGGGGTCAGACACCAGTCAGGTATAACCTACAACAAAAGCAAAATAGAGATAAATAGAGGTCCGGGCAAAAAAGCTCAGGTTTAACCTAAAAACCCAAAGCCATATAGAGAACCCCCATAGAGGTTTAGGGCACCGCTCAGTTATAAACCTTTCACACTGCCCAAAAAAGAACCCCATAGAGGCAGATACCAGCTCGGTTTAACCTACAACAACCCTCATATAGAGACCACCCTAGAGGTCAAAACCCCCAGTCAGGTATAACCCACAAACCAAAAACTATTTAGAGGGCCACATAGAGGTCAGGGCCCCAGCTCAGGGGATTTAACCCAAAAAACGCCATATAGAGCCACATTTGAGGTCGACAAACCCGTTTAGGTATAACCTACAAGACCCGGCATAGAAAACCAAAAAGAGGTCAGAAAACAAGCTCGGAATAATTTAAAACCCGCCAAATAGAGAACACATAGAGGTCAGGGGCACCCGCTCGGTATAAACCTTAAAAAACCGAAAATAGAAGACCACATAGAGGTCCCCCACACCCCGCTCAGGTATAAAAATCCCAAAACCTCCATAAAAAAAGACCACATAGAGGTCAGACACCAGTCAAAGGGATTTCCAACAACCCCTGCCATATAGAGGGCCAAAATTTGGGTCAGGGCACCAGCTCAGGTATAAAATAAAAAAACGCCATATTGAGACCACATAGGGTCAGACAAAACCCCGTTTAGGTATTACCCCCAAACTGCCCCTTTTAGAGACCAAAATAAGGTTTTGACCGCTAGGTTTTAACCTAAAAGACCGGCATATAGGACCAAATAGAGGGAAAAACACAAGTCAGGAATTTAACCACAAAAACCGCCAAATAGAGAAAAATGAGGTCGGGCACCAGCTCAGGATAACCTACAAAACCACCCTAAAAGACCAATAGAGGTCAGACACCAGCTCAGGGAAAAACCTACAAACCCCCGCCCTATAGAGACCCAAAGAGGTCAGGAAACCCAGCTTTAGGTATAAAAATTTCAACACCTCCCTTAAGGGGATAAATTGAGGGGCCCGAAACAAGCTCAGGTATAAAATGCAACCCCCCGCCATTTTTAGAGCCCCATAGAGGTCAGACACCCCGCCAGGGATAACCTACAACACTGCCCCTATTGAGAACCATAGAGGTCAGACACCAGCTAAAGGGTTTAACCCACAACACCCCCAAAATTTTGAAAACCACATAGAGGGCAGGGCACCGCTCAGGTATAACCTAAACAACCCCCTTTTAGAGACACATAGGGTCAGAACCCAGGGTAAAATATAACCTACAACACCCAAAAAAATGGAAAACCCCACTCTACATTAATTTTCCAGAAATCCTTTCCCCCCCAAAAACCTTTCCGCTCCCTCAGGGACCTTTTCTCTGCCCTTTTCCTTTTTTTCAGCCCTCACACAACTTTTCTCCAAAACTTCTCCCGTGCTTCCCCACAATCGGGAAAAAGCCTGCCCCAATACCTCAGATTCTCCCTTTACCTTTACCAGCTTAAAAAGTAAACCCGAAACCCATCTTTTTCAGGGGTTTATAAAACCCCCCAATAAACCCCCCTGTCCCTTTCCCCCAACCCAAACATGTCCGGCCCCTCAAACCCTTTTGTTTTTTCCCTCCTCCAAATTTTAATGTAAGCCCCTCGCGGGCAGGATTATTCATCTGTTGTCTGAATTGTACTTGTTTGACTTATGCAGGTGACCCCCCCTGAATGTGCAGCGCCCGGGGATCAATGGCTCTAAAATAAATAATAATAATCAGTCGAACTGGATTACTTACCTTTCCTTCAGGAACAAAAGCCAGGAGAAAAAGTTTGGGTTTAAATACAAATGGGTAAAACAGTCGTAATGAGCAGCGATCAGCCGGAGCAATAGAGGGGAAACAGGCAGAGATACAAACTGACAAGGTAAGAACCAGGGGCGACATGTATGAATTCGAATGCGTTTTTGTTTTTTTTACTGGCCCCGAAAACCAGTTCAAAAATGATATAAAAAGAGTGTAGAATGCGACAGTGTGAAAGGTTTTTTGGGCGCATTACTAGGCTTAATGGCCAAACTTTATTGAGATCTAGTATAATGCGGAATTTTGAGAGACGTATGAAGGAAGGGTTTTTAAAGGCCTCGTTCACACGGTTTTTTGGGGGCACGTTTGGCGCCGTATCCGGCCGGTTTTTGGCTTCAGTACGGCGCCAACCCGTCCCCTGTATTACGGTAATCCACGTTCTTTGAGAACAGTGGATTCCGTCGCTTCCCGCTGGCGAATCCGCCGGGGGGGAGGAAAGTAAAATAAATGCACATTATTTACGGCGCGGACGGCCGTAAACAATGCATTGTCTTGGGGGGGGAGCGGCGCCCCCGCTGCGCTCCGGCCTGCCCATGCCCCCCGCCCCTTTTTCCCGGCGGTTTTGTGAGTCAATAGGCTCAAAAAATCGGGGGAAAACCCCGTGTGAACACGGAAAGTAATATCGCCTCTCTTTTTCGTGTTAATGCGCTGAATGTATGAAAGTGGTTTTTGTGCGATTATAAAGTCTAAAGTTCACTGCGACTCGCCTGTGTGTTTGGCGCATAATGAAACTTTAGTAATGCACCAAACATGTATAAGGTTTTAGATGGCGGGAAAATAGAATCTTGAATAGCATGTCGTGATAGAAACTAGGGCGCATGTATGAAGGGATTTACGCCTTTTTTTGGCGTATTTTGGTTGGACGCGGGATGCGATGTTTGGGACAGCCTTCGCCCTTTCGGAGCGCCCCCATGAAGGGGGGGGCAAATGGGTGGGGTGGGCGCGGGTGTGGGCTTCTGGGGGGGACGCGGCGCGTTCGAAAATCCGGGTGTTGATCCGGGTCGCAAAGTGCGGGATTGCAGGCCGCAGTCCGCAGGCGCCGGGTTTATTTGGTCTAAATGATCGGAAGAGGCGAAGTGAAGGAGACGGGAAAATGAGAGGGAAACATAGAAGATCATAAAAAAATTTGGCTCTGCCCCCGTGCGGCATGGGTATGAAACCAAAAAACGCTTTTTTAGGTGTAAAAAAAGGTCAAACCTTTTTAATAATAAAAAAAAAAAAATCACTTTCCAAAAAACTTTGAAAGGCGGAAACATTTGGAATTTGGTTTTTGGAAATTGCCGGGAAAACGTAAAATTAAAATTTTTTAAGTGCTTCTCATTGGTCGGCAGAAAAAAAACCAAACAGAATAGCAGCGACAGGACCCCTTTTAACCTATGGGAAGTTTGATCAAACAAATTCAAAGGCGGGGACAGTTCAAAAAACTAAAAATGCAGAAAAGAGCTGATTTTGGTTTAGTAGAGGGGGTTGGAATCTTGGCCCAATCAGAATAAGAGCGAAAGGGCCCATTATTTCCTATTTGGGGAAATATTGGCCAATCAAATTCAAAAGGGGGGCAGTTAAAATACGAAAAGGCAGAAAAAAAGCGATTGGTTGAGACCGGGGCGTTTGAAACACCCTATATGTAGTGCGTCTATTTTGAGTGGAGAAAGAAGGGCGCGATAGAAGGGCGCCCTAAAAGTTATTACAGTCTATGGGAAATATTCTAGTACTGTGATTGGTTGGGGGGAAGAGGGGCTCGTCCTGCTTAGCCAATCAGCGGCCGAGCTACCTTCTCATAGAGTTCTATGTGGAAAAGAAATGCAGAGCGAGCTCTGTTTGTGATTGGCTAAGTTAAAAGAGGCGCCGTTATTTGGACCAATGGGAGAGCGAGCGACGCTCTTATGGGTTTTCTAATACAATCTGGAATAAAACTGTCTTTTGACGTCGCTGCAGACCGCAGGGTTTGCGGCGCCTGGCGCCGCAATTGCGCTAGGATCGGGGCTGAACTACACAGCCCCGATCCCAGAGCATCTCCTGCAGGCATCGGGGAGCGGAGGAAACCTCCGCAACCCAATGCTTTAACCCTTTGATTGCGGCGGTGCGTTAATGCAGCGCAATCAAAGGGTTCCCCTGCTCTGTCGGGTGATCGGAACACCTAGTGACCTGACAGAGCCCAGGGAACAGCTGCACAGTCAGCCCTGGGGACCTAGAGTGGCCCCAGAGCTGTCTGTGTATCCAGCCAGTGTTCAGGCCAACCTGTGTGCTGTCCTGATCACTGCCCGTGCAGACTGACACAGACTATAATGTATTAGTATATATGAATATGCTAATAAATTACTAAGTTTTAAAAAAAAAAAAAAAAAGTAAAACAGTTCTCCCTTCATGGGATAAAAAAAAAAAAGTAAAAAAAACAAACCATAAAAGTGTAAAAAAAAGAATAAAAAAATAAATAATAAAATAAAAATAAATATTTAATAAAAAATAATTGTGCATAAATTACACACACAAAAAAACTACACATATTAGGTATCCACACCACCGTAATAACCTGTAGAATTAATCTAACAAGTAATTACGTGTGAAATATGAACAGTGTAAAAAAAAAATGTAAAAAACCCCCAATTTTTTTTTTTTAAATAAAAAAAAATTCAGCAATTATTTATAAGTGAACTTAAAATATTCCCATAAAGTACAACTTGTCTCGAATAAAAAGAGGCCTCATCCAACTGCGTCATTGAAAAAATAAAAACGTTACAACTGTTGAAACGCCAGGAGGCAAAAACTAAAAAAACGTTCTGGTCATTAACTACTTTTCAGGCCTGGGAGTTAAGGGGTTAATGCGCCTAATATTTTGTTTTGGGGGTGTATCGCACCACACATAATATTAGACACATATAGGAATGTTGTTGGGCAAAACTAGACACATTACTGCTCGGACAGGCAGACCTATGTCAATGTGATCTGTCTGAGCCTGAGGAGTCGGAGTGGAGCTAGATTTGCTTTTAGGGCAAAAATTGTCCCTTATTTCTCAACTTCCACCAGTGCAATAATAAAAAGTCATTTCCGATAATTATCAAACTATAAAAAATTTAATTATTTAAATTTATAAATGATATCATATAAAATTAATATAAAAATATAAAATATCCCAAAAATAAAAAATTATCTCCTATAAAATGTATTTAAAAATAAAAGAATTTAAAACTAATTTTACATTAACCCCTTAAGGACCCGGCATATTTTGTTGTTGACACGTTCGTTTTTCCCTCCTCGCCTTCCCAAAGCCATAACTTTTTTATTTTTCCACCTACATAGACCTATGAGGGCTTTTATTTTCTGGGACAAGTTGTACTTTCTAATGGTGTTATTCACTGTACTATAGAATATACTGGGAAACCGCAAAAAAATTCCAATGGGACAAAATTTTAAAAAAAACGTATTTTCGCCATGTTTGCGAGTGTTTTTTCCTTTACAGCGTTCAATCTTCGGTCAATACAATGTGTTATCTGTATTCTACAGGTTGATACGCATCCGCCAATAGCAAACATGTAGGGTTTCCGTTATGTTTTGGTACCGTAAAAAAAATTCCAAACATTTTCTATTTTTGAAATTTGTGCGGCGCCATTTTGTGCGACCAATAACTTTTTTGTACTAACACCTATGGACGTCAGTGAGGCGTCATTTTTTGCGGGCTGAAGTGCACTTTTTATCGCTAGCAGTTTGGAATGCAGGCGACTTTTTTTTTTCTAATTTAAATTTTATTAACAATTCTTTTCTATAAACAATAAAATTCCCACGAAAAAATAATCAAATGAGGTAGGCATGAACAAGTTACAACATCAAATGGTTGAATATTACTAGGTAACATTTGTTAGAAAACCAGAGATTAAAGGAAACAACAGGGAAATTCAATAACGCTCCCCTCAGGAGACCTAAGTGCTGCTGTCGTAGGGTGCCAATGTCGGGGAGGAGCGTCCAGATCATGCTCGGGATAGCTCCCTCCAAGAAGCCAAGTAAGGCTAGCCAATCTCGAGCTATATGAGTTGAGTCATGTGTATCAATAATCTCCAAAAAATTGGGAATCTAGCAAGAGAACAAAGAGTATTTTGATATATATTTACTATTTTGCCTAGGAAAATTTAAACTCTTTCAGTTCTTATCTGTTAAAACTAAAAGAAAACTTTTTTAAAATCAAACTTTTAAACCCTCTATACACCTATTTAAAAAGGGTTAAATGATGAGGTTAGAGATCTTTTTTAAAAAATAGTGTGTTTAGGGTTTAAAGAGTTAGTAAAATTTTAAAAGTTACGTTTTAGTGTTTAACAGATGAAAAACTGATAGAGTTTAATTTTCCCTATGGCAAAAATAAAATATATGTGTATAAAAAAGGCCCCAAAAAAGTAAGGTCCAGCAAAGGGGGTTGAGGTCCCATGGGGGACTCTGGAGAGGGGGAAAGGTCTAAAAAAATTTTTAATAACAAGGGGAGGAGGGGGGGAGGAGAGAAAAATAAGGGAAAAAAAAAGGTGGGGGAGGGTTAATAATGGGATCGTGCGTATCCCGGGTCACGCGGCATCCCCATAGGCTACGCAGGGGGGAAAAGAAGAGGAAATCAGGTTGGACCCATCAACGATGACCTCCCTCCACAGGTCCCTCCCATTTTAAGTCTGGGCCCGAAGAGATTTAAATTTTGGGGGAGCCCCCTGTAGAGTACCCACGGCACCAGGTCGAAATCAGTTTCTGTGTGGCATCGGGGCTTGTGCTATCATTTCCCTCCATGCGGTGGATCGGGCTACCTCCTCAGCCCATTCGTTTGGGATGCTGCCTGAGAAGATGTCTGCCCAAAAGCCGTTTTTTTCCCCCCGTTTGTGGAAGGGAGATTTATGTGGGGTAGCCCAGGGAATTGGGGAGGAAAGCCCGGGTCTTCAAGAATAGCCGCAGTCCCTTTTTCCCAAAAAACCCTTGCAAGCATCACACCCCCATCAAATAGAAAATTTTGCCCCTATTTCTTTGTTGCTCCCCAAAAGTATCTGGGGTTGAAGGAAACATTGGTGGAGAGCGGGGGGCCCTATACCCGAGACAAAACCTTTAACTTGTCTTGGGCCTTCAAGCAATAACCCCCTTTTGCGTGAGAAGAAATTTTTCTGCTATTGGCTTCGTAAAGTTTTTTGGAGCTCGCCCCGGTTTTGCAAAACGAAGGAAGGGGTCGTCAGTATGAGAAGAAGAAAATTGATAGAGTAGGAGATAAGAGGCCTGGGGTTTAGAGCGCTGGGTCAAAGTTTTCGAAGGGGGTCAGGGCCCTAGCGAGGTCTATTGTTTTGGATATGGAGGAAAAGAAGTGGTGCAATTGCATGTATTCATAACTATTCTTAGGAGCAGGAGGGACAATTAGAAGCTCAGTCAAAGGCCTCCCCTAACTTGAATATCCCTAACCAGTAACGGAGAGGTCTTTGTCCGGCCTAGAAAGGAAGTGCCAGACCACCCGGAGGGAACAGGGATTATTGTCACAGGGAAAAGTAGTCCTCTGAGGTCTAAAAGTGTCTCAGAGGGTTTGGACTTCCTAATGGTAGTCATGATGTGGAGGGTGGTGAAGGATAATTTCCGAGAGTCTAGGAGTGTGGAAATCGAACGTCCCAAAGGGGGTGAGGCCCGGGAACAGGGGCTAAAAACGGGCTATTGAACCCCATTTTTTGGGGGGCCCCTGAGTCAAATTAGGGAAAGGGATAAGCTGCAGCTAAGTAGTATGTTTGCAGGGGGGAAAAACCCCTACTCCCCGCAGCTTTGGACGGGAGAGAAGATCCTTACGAAATTTGCAGGCCCCGGGAATACCAGATAAATTCACTAAAGCATCTTTTGGAGGGTCTACCGTAGTCGTGGGGTGCGATTCGGAGAGTTTGGAACAGGTAGAGTAGTTTGGGAGGTGGACATCTTTAAGAGATTATCCTACCAAAACCCCTGAGAAGTCCTTCCGACTCCAGTTCCCCAACAGTGATGCCACTTTTGAAAGCTAGGGACAAAATTTGGGTTCAAAGGTTGGATAGACCGGTGGTTTTGCCGTTCCCCCAAAAATGAAATCCCTTAGTGGGAAGGAAAAGGGGGAAAATTTTCCCCAAAGGGGTCCGGCATTGGGTCAAGGGAGAATTAACGCCCCGGATTTAGAGTGTTAATCTTATAATTAGCCACTGATGAAAAAGCCCAAATGACTAGAGAGGGAAGCGAAGTGTGTTTTCACGGAGATAGATTAAGAGGGTCATCTAAATGCAGAACATTTAAGTTCCGTCCACCCTTTCAGATTCCCCTTTATCGGGTTGGATCTAAAGGAGTCAAAAAAGTGTTCCTCATAGAACATATAATAAGGGGGGGGTAGCGGCACCCCCCGCCTCATGCGTTTTTTATGACAAAGGACTCTCGAGAGAACCCTTACCCAACTTGGCCCAAGGACCCCGGTATAGGGACATTATCTTGGCTAGAAGACGGACCCAACCAGTCATTGCAAGGTTTTAGGGCAGGGTCCCCATGAGATCCCGTCAAAGCCTTTTCTCCTGTCTATGAAAGGACCATCAAGGGGATCTGCCGCGAGGCGCGTTTCTGGATTTTGTCCCGAGTCTTAAGGTTTTTCCCTGGCTCCCTCCCGGGGGGCAAAACCCACTGGTCGGATGGACCCAAAGGGGAGGTGGGCGTTGAGGCGATTTCCATAGTTTGGGAAGATTTGAGATCCCGTTTTAAGGGGATATGGGGGCTGTAAATTTCCCCTGCTGGGGGGGCCTTTCCAGGGGTTTTTGGGGAACACGGCCCCATGTGCTCTATGAATCACCGGGAAGGGCGAAAAAGGTGAACAAGTTGAAAGCCCGAACGTGGTGGGTTAAGGATGGGGCTGGACCTTAAAAAATTTTGGGAGTGAAGCCCTCTGGGGGTGGGCTTTTCCCCCCCGGAAGGCCCTCAACCCCTCCGCAAATTCCTCCCCGGTAAAAGGGAAATCTAGATTATTTGGCCTCCTCAAATGATAAGGACCTGGGG